>PVJS01005779.1:0-62692 GCA_004027185.1 Glis glis
TGTGTGTGTGTGTGTGAGTGTGTGTATGCACAAGTTAGGTGAGGATACTGAATGTGCCTGTGTGTCTGTATGGGTCTCTGGAAATCAGGACAAATCCTTGAACTTCCATCACGGGAAGCAGAAATATGAGTATGTTATAAAGACAGAGGTAAATGCTCAAAGAATCTACTAAAAGAGCTGAAAGGGGTGGCCCCTGAGGAGGTAGAGATGATAGGGTAAAGGGGGAGCCTGCTGTTCTTCCTAACAAGCTCTGCAGAACTGTTTGATCCTTTAAACTATGTTAAAAAGAAATCAATGAAAACATGATTTTGTCACACGTTGAAACACGGTAGAGACCTCAGTGAATTAAAAGTGTGCATGTATGTTTCTATCACACTAAGCTTCAATATGATATGTGGTTACAGTGTACTGGAAAAGTATATTAAAATACATGCATATTAAAAATAAAAATATACATATATATAAAAATGTATATTAATATATATGGAACCAGCCTTGGTGTCCATCAATAGATGACTGGAGTACAAAACTGTGGCATATACACACAATGGAAATTTACTCAGCCATAAAAAAGAACAAAATTATGGTATTTGCAGGAAAATGGATGGAACTAGAGAATATTATGCTGAGATTAGCCAGTCTCAGAAAGGAAATGGGTCATATATTTTCTCTCATATGTAAAGCTAGAGAGAAACTGGGAAACGAAAGAGACTTCAAATAAATGAGGAGAGAGACCAGTAGAATAGTGGAAGATTTGGGGAACGGGAGGAGAGGGGAAAAGGGAGACTTGATGAGAGAAACAGTTCAAATAATCCTATGTACATTTATGAAGCTATCAATGCCAATTTCATCATTAGGAACAGGGAGGAGGAGGGAGTGGGGCAGGATCCATAGGGAAGTGCACCGGGTACTGTGTGCATTTATGTTTCTATCACACTAAACCTCAATATGATGTACGGTTACGATGTACCAATAAAAGCATATTTTTAAAAAAATATATATTAAAAAAGGGCCACATTCTTTAGATATATTGTAAAATTATATATTAATAAATCAATGATAAATATTAGCTGCCTTTCCTGATACAAACTCTGAGCAAATGAGGTAGGGGCAAGGGGAGAAGGTTATGAATAATCCCACACCATGAGTTAGATCCTACACCGTGTCATGGGTCAAAACAAAAGCAGTCCCTCTCAACGAGTAACCAAGTGGGAAAGGAGAGCATTCCTGGGAGGAGGCTTCAGCTCCAGAGGGTGGTTCCCTGTCAGTCAAACCAAAGTTAGAGTCATGTCTTGTATCATAAGCCAAAACAACTCCCATAAAAGTTAAAAAGTCATTCAACATTCATTGAGAGTAGAAAGGTGGCTATCATAGGCTGGGGAGAGCAGGGGGAAGGGAGGGATAGGGACAGGGAGATTGGGGCACTCAGGTACAGTTAAAGAAGCAGGGAGCTCTGGCATGCTAATTGCAGAGCAGGTTGACTCTAGGTAGTAGTCACGTACTATAAATATCAAGAAGGTAGAAAGAAGGATTTTGACAGTGTTCATCACAGAAAAAATGATAGATGGTGTAGGAGATAGATATGTTTAACCTGATTTAAGAATAGTGTATACACATACTGAGACATCACATGATGCCCATTAATATATATAATGTTTATGTTTTTATGTATCAAAAATAAATTTAATTGTAATCCCAGTACTTTGGGAGGCAGAAACCCGAGGATCCGGGTTTGCGGCCAGCCTCAGCTCTCTCGCTCTCTCTCTCTCCGTCTCTCTCTCTCTCTCTCTTTCTCCTTAGTGAGGCCCTCCGCAACTTCGTGAGACCCGGTTTCAAAATAAAGTATAAAAAATAGGGCCGGGGGCATAGCGCGGAGGTAGAATGCCCCTGCATTCAATCCCCAGTACTGCAAAAAAAATAAATAAAAAAAATAAATTTAATTATCAAAACAAGTGTCATACATTCTCTAAAATAGAGCATAAGAAAATATAGGAAGCTCTTGAATTGATCTGAGGCTGAGGAAGGCCATTCAAAATATAAACAATTAGTCAAATCACAAAGAAAATATTGGCATATTTGAATATATTAATTTTAACATGTATACATCTAAAAAAGAATCTGGATTCTTTTTTCTGGGTGTGGTGGCACATGCCTTTAATTCCAGTACTAAGGAGGCTGAGACAGGAGGATGACAAGTTCTAGGTCAGCCTCAGCAACTTAGCAAGACCCTCAGCAACTTAACAAGACCTTGTTTCAAAATAAATAAATAAATAAAAAGGGACAGGGGGTGTAGTTCAGAGGCAGAAAGCCTCTGGGTTTAATACCCAGCACTAAAACTTTTTAAAAATGAATCCAAATAAATATAAATGTTAAAGGATCAATTTGGAAAAATTATTAGCTATAAACATGATAAAGGGTTCATTTCTATAGTACATTTCTAAATTCCTACAAAAATCAACAGGAGAAACATGAATACATCAATGGAAAAAGAGAGAAAGAACATGAACAGAAAACATGAAAAAATAGACTAGACACCACACATGTGAAAAATGGAAAACTTGTTCAATAGTAATTTTTAAAGATAAATTAAAATTTCTATCAGATTGAAATATATTTTAAAGGTAATATGTAAGGCTAGTAGGAGTGAGAAAAGCAAGTCTTCTCATATACTGCTATTGGAAATTTAACTTGGAAAGCTATTTGGCAATCTCTATTATGAGTCATAAAAATGCTCATACTTTTGAATCTATAATACCACTTCTAGAAATCTATCCTAAGTAAATGAGAGACATAGTAAAAGATTTATGTACAAAAATATATATCACCCAGTTAAGATCCCACAATAGGGAAAAGATTCAGTAAATTATAGTATGGTCCTGTAATAGAATATTAGGTAGAAATTAAAAGTCATATTTTTGAAGAATATTTAGTAACATAGCTAAATGTTTCTGATAAAAATGCTAATATCAAAAACATATGGTACAAATTATGTATAGTAATGATTCCAAATTCTTAATATATACATATATCAAATTTTGTTATACATGCACATATATTCTATAAGTGTATTCAAAACTACCGGAAAAAAATAAATGAAATTAATAGTACTTAACCAAAGTAAAAGGATCATGGGCAAATGCTACTTTCCCTTTAGTTTTCTAAGTTTTCAAAATATAGTTTCTATAGTGAGTATGAATTACTTTCAAGTGCCAAATATAATAAAAATATATTTTTATTATTAGTAATTATCCTTACCATAAAAGTATAAACATTAACAATAACATATAATCCAAATGCACATTTTTATAATTCTGAATCTGCAAAAATTTGGACACAGATTGAATTTAAGTTTGCTTTTGCTTAGCCCTCTATAAAAGACAGAACACATAAATATGACAAATAAGATTATATAAAGAAATAAAATAAAAATAAAGGTTAAGTCTATAGTTTGCATGTGCAAAGCACTCCAGCTACATTCCACCATGCCTTCTCTCATTTATGAGGTTCTTATTCTAATGTCCCCACTTTATGGGTGAAGGTTCTCTGCTGCTGACAGAAGCATCCTGGTGGGCACCCTGAGATGTCTCTTGCTTAAGCAAGCACAAGTTATTTGAAGGCAGCAGCTGCTCTGCCTGCAGCATCTCCTCTCTCTTCGCCACCCTGCCCCTGGTCCTCTGCCTTTCCTTGTGAGGCAGCACCACTTAGTGCTGCATATTCCAATGGTCAAGCCATCCTCTGAGTGGGCTGCTGTTTCTGTGACATGGCACTAGAGCTGGCTACCCTTCTTGTTCACCATGCCACAGGAAATTCCCTCCTCTTCCCTAAGAACCTCCAGAGCTTCCAAACCAACACTTGCCGGAGGCTTTCTCCAGCTGATGATAAAAATACTAAGCACCTATTAATTCTCCTGGGACAAGGGAGGCTATTTTGAAATTGCCTATGGTGATTATAGGGTGAAATCACTGCTTTTTAAATTTTTTTTATTGTAGTAAAATACATATAACATAAAATTTACCATCTTAACTATTTTTAAGTCTATGGTTCAATTCTATCTTTTTTTTTTACTTTTTATGTTCATTTATTGGTGCATTGTAATTATACATTTTGATATATGTCAGGGTATGAACATCATACATGCACACATTGCACATTTAGCCCTCCCTCCAATCCCACCCTATTCCCTCCCCCTTCCCTCCCTTTCATGCTCCGGATAGTGATTGAGTCTTATAGGTTTGTGTATGTACATCATGTGCTATAGTGAGTTTCCCTCCAGCCCCCTCCCAACTCCCTCAGTTAGGTCACCTTCTTTGTCCATCTAAAGATTTCCAGAACTCTTCTTATCTTGTAAACTAAAACTATACCCATCAAACAGTAATTCCCCTTCCCCTTCTCCCCTTACCCCTTAGCAACCACCATTCTACTTTGTTTCTATGAATTTGACTACTGTAGACTTCATATAAATGGAACCACATAGTGTTTGCCTTTTTGTGATTGGCTTACTTCATTTAGCATAATATCCTCAAGGTTCATTCATTCATGTTGCAGCATGTATCAGAATGTCCTTTCTTTTTTTAAGATTAAATAATATTTCAAAGTAGGAATATACTATATTTTGCTTATACATTTATCCATCGAAAGACACTTAGGTTGCTTCCACATTTTAACTATTGGGGATAATACTATTGGGATAATGGGGGTATAAAAGTGTCTCTGAAATCCTGCTTTCAATTTTTTGGGTGTATATACAGAAGTAGAATAGCTGGGTCATATAATAATTCTAATTTTTGTTTGTTTTTTGAGGAACTTCCATACTTTTTTCCACAGTGGCTGTACCATTTTACATTTTACCAATTGGTAAAATGTAAAATGGTACATTTACATGTACCAAGGGTGCACAAGGGTTCCAGTTTTTCCACATTCTTTGCCAACACTTGTTATTTTGGGGTTCTTTGATAATAGCCATACAAATGGATATGAGGTGATATATCATCGTAGTTCTGATTTGCATGTCCCTAATGATTACTGATGTTGGACATCTGTTCATTTGCTTATAGGCTGTGTGTATAACTTCTCTAGAGAAATATCTAGTCATACCCTTTGCCCATTTTTTAAATCTGGTTGTATGGTTTTTTGTTGTTGCTGCTATAATTGTTGAGTTTAGTAGTTCTTGATATATTCTAGGTATTAATCCTTTATTGGATATATTATTTGTAAATATTTTCTCCCATTCTTTGGGTTGCCTTTTCACTTTATTGGTGCATCCCTATTCCGAAAATCTGAAATCCAGTGCTCTGAAATCTGAAACTTTTTGAGTACCAACATGGTACTTGAATTTTGGATTCTCAAATTAGAGATGCTCAGCCTGTAAAGTCTATGAAATATTCCAAAATCCAAAAAACTAAAATGTGAAACACTTCTAGCCCAAAACATTTCAGATACAGCATATTCAACCTGTATTGTCTTTCAATGAAAACTTTTAAAAAGTTTTCCAGGCAGTCCAATTTGCCTATTTTTTTTTCTGTGCCTTTGGTTTCATATCCAGAAAATCATTACTAATTTCAATGCCATGAAATGTTTGCCCTATGAGTTTTTCTAAGAGTTTTATAGTTTTAGGTCTTTCACTTAGGTCTTTGATTCATCTTGAGTCAATTTTTTGTAAATGATGTTAGATAAGGGTCCAATTTCACTCTTTTGGATATCTAGTTTTCCCAGTACCATTTGTTGAATGGAATCATTGCTTTTTTACCTTTTTTAGTCTCCTACTCAGAAGGAGAAAAAACTGTAGCATTTCAAGAATGAATCCTGCATTATGTTTATATGTATATATATCTTTGGGGAAAAATTTAGCACCCTTAGGAACTTATATAAAACCCATCAATAATACCACATTACAACCTCCTGATTGCTACAAATCAGTACAGTTTGAAGAAGTGAGTGAATGAATGAATGAAGGAATGGTTTTTGTAGCTACTATTATATGGTTGTTAATCAAGATTTTTTATATTCATACTGCCCTCCTCTCAATGATATGGTACTAGACTCTTTTTCCCCACTTACTTTCAGCCCCAAAATTGTGAAGTGTTGATATCATCAAAATTCAACTACACTGAATGTGAGATCTAGGCAGCAGCAGTAGAGGCCTCTCCAACCACTGTCTATTCCTGGCTCACCATGAAACAGACCTTGACAGGTTTATAAGCATGTGAAATTGTTTGGTGGTTTTGTGATTCAGATAAAAAATCCAGCTGTAAGGGACAAAAATCCATCAACAGTTGCTTCCATGTGAAATACCACAGAGAACCCAAAGACCAGCAGAAAGCAAACTCATCCGGGGCACAACCATCCAGAGTGAATACTTACCCACTGACAGTGCCCTGGCTGCAGAAGCTTTGGCACTTGTTTGACTAACTGGCCTTTCTACAAACCACAGTAAAAATCCAGCATGCTTTGACCCCAACACCTGCCACAGAAGAACAGATGACTCAGCCCAGAGCTCTTGGTTTTCAACAGGATGCTTGTGGCTCAAATTATTCATGGGGTGGCTCTGCCGTGGTGATTAAAGAAAAGTGGTAATACTTTGCATATGTCTGTGCTACAGGCATTTTTCCAGGAACGACTTCAAATTTCTCATAGAAAGACCCAGGCTAGGCTAAGTGAGAGGGACAAGTCTTTCAACTCAATAAAAGAGGGAAAATGGTTGAAAGGAAAATCTTGTTGCCTGCAAGTCAGAAGCTAAAAAGAGTGAACAGAATCACAACATAAAATTCTGTGTTTGATAATATACAAATGACCAACAAAATATTTCTACTCAATATGTCTTTTATTTTAATCCATGGTTTGTATATACTTAGTGCATCTACTTATCATGAAGAATCACAGGGGAACCGTGCCATCCTTAAAATATATAGTCTGTTAAAAAGCTGTGTGCATGAATGTCACTATCACTATGAACAACATTATAATGTGAGACTATAATGCACCAATAAAAGTATAAATAAAAACTAAATTTTAAAAAGCTGGGGTTCAATCCATTTTATACTAAAAGGAAGAAATAGTTTAAGTTTTAAGGAAGAGTTAATCATTTCATAGTAATTTTTTCTTAAATCAAATATGTAGCCCTTAATAGGAATGGAGTAAACATTCTGAGTTTGGGGATTTTCCTTAAAAGAGTGCCTATCTTCATTGAGAATATTATGGGGAAAATTTATTTCAAACACCATAAACTTTATAGCATTTTGTGTTGTGGTATAACTTTTTACTTCTCTAGTTGGATATCACAAAACTTCAACTACACACAATATATCTAGGGACATACCTGGAAATTTTAAGGCCTTGAGCTTTAGGAGAAAAAATTACATGTCGAAAAGCATCAGCATTTTATTCTCAGGAGACTCACAGCAACAAAGATACTCTAAACATCATTCAAAAAAATTCTTGAGAGTTTAGCCAGGCATGCTGGCTCATGCCTGCAATCCCAGTACTTGGAGGCTGAGATAGGAGGAGAGCAGGTTGGAGGACAACCTCAGCAAATTAGTGAGATCCTGTTTCAAAATAAAAAATAATAGGGGTCAGGGGTATAGCTCAGAGGTAGAATGCCTCTGGGTTCAATCCCCAATACAAAAACAAATTCTGAGATTTGAAAAAGTTAAAGGATTTTGAAATACCAATGAAAGATTTGAGAGAACCAAGAATTTCTTTAAATACTATCCTTGCAAAGTAGTTAGTGCTTCCATGTCCAGATGCCATGTTTTGTTTAAAGATAATTAGAATCGACTCCCTGGACAATTCATCTAAATTCACACCATGTATACCATTACAGACAATATCCCCAAATGCAAAAGATCAATTATGTGTAACTGTTTAGTTGATTAACATTCTTAGGGTTCTTCTATCTAGGTGGATTTTCCACTTCTTAGGTATTTGATATAGGTTGAATGTAGCAAAGCCCCTCAAAAATTCATGTTTGTCATGAAGCTGGAAAAAAAATGGCTGCACAAATCCAATACCAGTGCTGGAAATGAGGCCCAAGGGTAGCCTTTCCACAGGGTGGACTGGATTACATAGCTGGTCAGTAAGTACCTGGAAGATGAGGACTTCACCATATTCATCCCTGTACCCATGTTAAAATAAAGCGAAGATGAGTTTTTAAACATGCATGGTGAAAAATTATCACAAAACACAAAATGCTAAAACAATGCCCCACAGAGCCATTTGGAAATTTATATATCACCTATGCTGTACCAAATTGTATGATGAATAATGTGTAACTAAAGGAAAAATATACAACAGAGTACTTGCCCTTGAGAGGCAGGACTGAGCCAAGGGTAAAAAGTATGAAGACTGGAACCAGGTAGTTCTGGCCCCAATTCAGGCTTCCCCACATGGGCACATTCTTAACCACTCTGAGCTTCTCCCTTCTCAACTCTAAAGTGGGGTAATAATAGTTTACAGGATTGTTGTGACACTTTGAGGTGTTTAATTAATGTACTTATCACACAGTGGGTGCTTAATAAATTGTAACTGCTTCCATGGGACACAAAGGTTTGAAAAATAAAATGAATGTAAAATTATGAAGGAACACACAAACACTGAACTAAGTAGAACTGACCGCAAGTGCAATAGGAGTCCAGCCAAAGAATAAACAGGTGGGTTGGAACTGTCAGGCCAGTCTTGAGGGGAAAGGCGAGGAGAGAGCTGATCTCAAAGGGCAGGCAAGGTAAGCAGGGAGAACGATGGTGGGGACAAGGCCAGCACATCAAGCAAAGGATGGTCGCTGGGAGAATGATGGGAACAGCGGAGCAGAGCGTGCTTATTATGGCAAAGCACTGGAAAGGCTGTGGTGGTGAGTGGGGCCACGTGAGAAGATGTCCATCTCATTCCTCATGATAAGCTAGACAAAGGTCTTCTCTTCAGTCTGTTCCCAGGTAATGATTTTCCCAATTCCATCAAGATTAAAGAGTGCAGTTTAAAATTTTATCTAATAAAATAATTTCTAAGAAGAACAAAAGGAGGAAAAAGAGGCAGGAGAAAGGAAAGGTAGGGGAGGGGAAGGTGGGATGAAGGAGGAGAGGGAGAGTTATGGAGAGGAAGGTAAAGAGATGCCCTACAGGTGAAAGCAACTTCTCTACAGGAGAAGAAAAGCAACAAAACTTGAACTAAACAACAAAAAGTTTGAAACACGATGGAATCAAAGCCAGAAGACAAAAGAGAGGAAAGTAAAAAGCTCCAACTGCATTACTAAGGAACAGCGGCAGCACCATATTGGTGGGACCGCGCTGGCCGCTACCAGCATTGTGGCTTCCACACGCCGCCAGCAGAGAAGCCAGAGACCTGTTGTAAGTTCAACTGCAGATCAGCAGAGACGAAAGCAAGCAGCAGCTCGCTCCATACTCAAAAGAAACCAAATGGCAGCAGCGACAGCAGCTGCAGTGGTGCCTTCTTGGCAGGACCTTACCAGCAGCTACCAGCATTGTGGCTTCCACACAAGACCAACAGAGATGCCAGCGACCTGTCATGAATCCAGCAACTGCAGAATAGCAGAAGTGAAGGCAAGCAGCGACTTGCTCCACGCATGACACAGACCCGAACTGCTATGTCAGCAGAAGTAGCAGTGGCGCCATCTTGGTCAGACCACGCCGGTGGCTACCAGCATTGCGACTTCTGCAGGACACCAAGGAAGCAGCCAGGGACCTGTTGTAAAACCAGCAACTACAGAGCATCAGCGACAAAAGTGAGCAGCAGTTCAACCCACGTTCAGCAGAGACCCCAGTGCCTGGAGGCCTGACCAGAACCTGCGGCAGTGGCTGAGCCCACCCCTCCCCCAGAGATTAAGAGCAGTGTTCAACAAGACTGTAAGTCAAGGAGCTGCCCCATGGGGAGACCACCCAGCACATCCACAGGGACGCTTGGGATCTGACAGTGTGCAGATTGCCCTGGCGGAGGTGGGAGTAGGGTCTGCTGTGGGACACGGTACATGCATGGATAAGCAGACAGTACCTGACGACATTTGGGTGGGACAGACAAGCAGCCCGCGGGTCGCAGCACCCTTATAGAGTTCCCAGAGATCGCAAAAGGTCATAGAGTTGTGGTACCTGGGGAAAATTGGACCAAACCAGTCCACTCTGTGGAAAACATGGAGTTCCGTATTTGCACAGAATCGGGTCAAAGTGATATACACCACTTCTGTAGACAAAGAGAGACACAAGCCTGGGGCCTCCTGCTGGTGACACCTGCCATAGGTGTAGACAGAGACAGCCCAAGTGGAGAATGTGGAGACCCTGCTTGCAGTGACAGGGGCAATAGCAACACAGGTCGCCTGCACAGGTAGTGAGAGGCAAAATGCAAGGGTCCTAATCACTGAAGGAGACCAAGAATTGGGCCTGCGAATGGACATTATACCGAGCAAGTGAGAATAACCATTCAGTAAAGGCTATTCACCTTTAAGGCTCACCTAGTAGCAACTATCTACCTCCAGAATAAGAAACTATAAAGGGAAAGAGATTAGACATAGGAAACCTACAGAGTGAGAGAGAGAGAAAACTACCAAAAGCAACAAAGGTATAAACATAAGAAATCTGAAATCATGAAAATGAAGAATAGCAAAGAAACAATGAGCCCCCACAATCCCACAACAACAGAACCCACCAACACAGAAGTGCAAAGATTGCCAGAAGGACAATTCAGAACTTTAATAGTAGAAATGATACAGGATTTCCTAAAAGAATTCAGAGACAGCCTGAAAAAAATGAAGGATAAAATAAACAAAGAATCCGACACCCTGAACAGGAATCAAAAAGAAGCTCTGAAGGAAGTGAAGGATGCAATAATTGAAATGAAGACATCAATACAGACCATTGACAATAGACTAGACCACATGGAAAACAGAATTTCACTCTTAGAAGATGACCTCTCCAAAAATGAATGCATAGTAAATAAATTAGGAAAAACAATTCCACAGCATGAATTGGTCATTGAAGAAATCTCAGCCAGACTTTAAAGAGCAAACCTAAGAATAATAGGCATAGAAGAGGGATTGAAGCTGAAACCAAAGGAATCAATAATCTCTTCAGAGAAGTAATATTAGAAAATTTTCCAAACATAAAAAGAGAGGCCGACACACAGGTACAGAAAACATATAGAACCCCTAATAGACAAGATCAGAGAAGAGGTTCACCATGCCACATAATAATCAAATTGACTAATGTAGACGCCAAGGAGAGAATCTTAAAGGCAGCGAGAGTAAAATTCAAGTAACATTCAGAGGCAAACCAATAAGAATCACTCCCGACCTTTCAAACCAAGTCATGAAAGCCAGGAGAGCCTGGAGCAACATATTCCAAACTCTGGAAGAAAACAACTTCCAGCCAAGATTTATCTACCCAGCAAATACATCTATCAATTTGATGGGGTAATAAAATCCTTCCATGACAAACAGAAGCTGAAAGACTTTATGTCTTCCAAACCAGCACTAGAGAAAATACTCAAAGAGATTACTTACAAAGAAGAAATAATAAGGAAACGCCAGAACCAGACAAGCACTGATTTCCATCAAACAAACAACTAGGCAAAGAACAAACACTACGTCAAACAGAAATGAAATCTCAAAATGTTAGCAATTAAAACATCTTTCAATAATCACGTTGAATAAAAATGGCCTCAACTCCCCAATCAAAAGACATAAGGTGGCAAAATAGATTAAAAATCATAATCCATCTATATTCTGCCTGTAAGAAACACACCTTACGAGTAATGATACACACAAACTAAAGGTGAAGGGATGGAGCAATATAATCCACGCTAACAGAACTCAAAAACAAGCAGGAGTAGCAATTATGATATCGGACAAATTAGACATCAAACTTAAAGTTATCAGAAGAGACAAAGAAGGTCATTTCTTACTGGTAAAAGGAACAATCCAGCAAGAGGATATAACAACAGTCAACATTTATGCCCCAAACATAGGTACAATCACTTTCATAAAAGAAACTCTTCGTGACATTAAATCACACATAGATCCCAATACAATAATATTGGGAGACATCAACACACCTCTCACACCACTAGATCTATCTTCAAGACAAAAGGTCAGTAAAGATGCCTCAGACCTAAGGAATACCATAAACCAAATGGACCCAGAAGACACATACAGAATATTCCACCCAACTACAGCTGAATTCACATTTTTTTCAGCTGCTCATGGAACCTTCTCTAAAATAGACCATATCCTAGGCCACAAAGTGAGTACTAGCAAGTTCAAAAAATATGACATAATCCCCTGCATCTTTTCAGACCATAATGGAATGAAACTAGAAATCAACTATAAGAAGATCCAGAGAAACCTCATAAACACATGGAGACTGAACACCACACTGCTGAATGAGGAATGGTCACAGAAGAAATAAGAGGAGAAATTAAGAAATTTCTTGAAACAAATGAAAACAGAGAAACGACATATCAAAATCTCTGGGACACACTGAAGGCAGTATTAAGATGAAAATTCATAGCACTGAGTGCCCACAGAAGAAGAACAGAAAACCACCAAATAAATAACCTAATAACACACCTCAAAGCCCTTGAAAAACAGGAACAGTCTAACCCCAAAGCCAGTAGAAGACAGGAAATTATTAAAATCAGAGCAGAAATCAATGAAGTAGAGAATACAAAAATACCAACAAAACCAAAAGCTGGTTCCTTGAAAAATTTAAGATAGATAAACCACTAGCCAACCTAACCAAAAGAAAGAGAGAATCAACCCAAATTACTAAAATAAGAGAGGAAAAAGGTGATATTACCACCGACAGCACAGAAATCCAGAGGATTATCAGAAACTACTTTGAAAAACTATACTCCAACAAAATGGAAAACCTAGAAGAAATTGAAAAATTTCTAGAGATGTCCAACCTTCCTAAGTTGAATCAAGAAGATATAGAAAATTTAAATCGACCAATAACAATTAAAGAGATTGAAGCAGCAATAAAGAGCCTACCATCAAAGAAAATCCCAGGTCTAGATGGTTTCCCAGGTGAATTTTACAAAGTCTTTATAGAAAAACTAATCCCAATACTCCTCAATCTATTCTTGAAATAGAAAGGAACGGGACTCTCCCAAATACATTCTTTGAAGCCAACATCACATTAATACCAAAACCAAACAAAGACAGCTCAAGAAAAGAAAACTACAGACCTTTATCATTGATGAACTTAGATGCAAAACTTCTAAACAAAATACTATCAACGTGCATTCAAAACCACATCACGAAATCATACATCATGACCAAGTCGGGTTCATCCCAGGGATGCAAGGCTGGTTCAACATACGAAAAACAATCCATGTAATCCACCACATGAACAGAACTAAAGACAAAGATCACATGATCATTTCAATGGATGCTGAAAAAGCATTTGACAAAATCCAACACCCATTCATGGTAAGAACACTGCAGAGAATTGGAACAGAAGGAACACACCTCAACATCATAAAGGCAATATGCAATAGGCCCACAGCCAACATCATACTGAATGGGGAAAAACTTCAAGAGTTCCCCTTAAAAACAGGAACAAGACAAGGATGTCCGTTGTCACCACTCCTTTTCAATATAGTACTTGAGACTCTAGCCAGAGCAATAAGGCAAAAGAAGGAAATAAAAGGAGTACAAATAGGAAAAGAGGAACTGAAACTATCTCTATTTGCAGATGACATGATGTTATACTTAGAAGATCCAACAAACTCAACTAAAAGTCTCATAGAACTGATCAACAAATTCAGCAAAGTGACTGGATACAAAATCATTCTTAAAAAATCAGAAGCTTTTCTGTATGCCAACCATAAATCCACTGAAAAAGAAATACAGAAGACATTTCCACTCACGATATCCCCCAAAACAATAACATACTCGGGAATGAACCTAACCAAGGAGGTAAAAGACCTCTACAAGGAAAGCTATAAAACACTGAAAAAAGAAATTGAAGATCTTAGAAGATGGAAAGATCTCCCAAGCTCTTGGGTAGGCAGAACAAATATCAAAATGGCCATTCTTCCAAAAGTGATCTACAGATTCAATGCAATACCTATTAAATTACCAAAGTCATTCTTCACTGACATAGGAAAATCTGTCCTTAAATTAATTTGGAACAACAAAAAAACCCAGAATAGCCAAAATAGTTCTCAGCAACAAGAACCATGCAAGAGGCATCACAATACCTGACTTCAAACTATACTACAAAGCCATAATAATAAAAACAGCATGGTATTGGCACAAAAACAGACACATAGACCAATGGAGCAGAATAGAAGACTCCAAAACAAATCCACACACCTACAGCCAATTGATTTTTGACAAAGGGGCTAAAAACATCCACAGGAAAAAAGATAGCCTCTTCAATAAATGGTGCTGGCAAAACTGGCTAACCATATGCAGAAAAATAGAATAAACCCCACTTTCTCACCTTGTACAAGAGTCAATTCAAGATGGATCAAAGGCCTAGAAATCAGACCAGAGACCTTGAAGCTACTTGAAGAGGGCATAGGTCCAACACTTCAGCACATAGGCCAGGTAGACTTCCTCAACAAGACTCCAAAGACACCGGAAATTAAAATGAGGATCAATATGTGGGATTGCATTAAACTGAAGAGCTTTTGTGCAGCAAAGGAAACAATCAAGAACCTCAACAGAGAGCTGAGAGAATGGGAGAAGATTTTTGCCAGCTACTCCTCTGATAGAGGACTAATATCTAGAATATACAGAGATCTTAAAAAATCACCACTAAAAAAACAAATAATCGAATCAAAAAATGGGCAAGTGAACTGAATAGACACTTCACAGAAGAAGAAATACAAATGCCCAATAAATTATGAAAAAATGTTCAACATCATTAGCAATCAGAGAGATGCAAATCAAAACTACCCGGAGATTTCACATAACCCCAATTAGAATGGCAATCATTAAAAACACAAACAACAACAAATGCTGGAGAGGATGTGGAGAAGTAGGAACTCTAATACACTGTTGGTGGGATTGCAAATTAGTGCAACCACTTTGGAAAACAGTGTGGAGGATCCTCAGAAGAATGGGAATGAACCTACCATATGACCCAGCAATACCACTTCTAGGCATCTACCCAAAAGAACTGAAACCAAACTACCAGACTAATGCATGAGGATCAATGTTTATAGCTGCACAATTCACAATTGCCAAACTATGGAACCAGCCAAGGTGTACATCAACAGATTAATGGATTACAAAACTATGGGATATGTACACAATGGAATTTTACGCAGCCATAAAGAAGAACAAAATTACATCATTTGCAGGGAAATGGAGGGAACTGGAGAATATTATGCTAAGTGAGATTAGTCAGTCACAAAGAGCAAAAAGTTGGATGTTCTCCCTAATAGGTGGAAGCTAGGGAGAATGGGACTTAGAAGGGACTCCAGACAAAAAAGGAGAAAACTTTAGTTGAGCAAAGAAGGTGACCTAACTGAGAGAGATGGGAGGGGGGAAGAGGGAAATACACTAATGCATACGATGTATATACACAAACTTATCAGAGCCAATCACTATGCTGAGCATGGAAAGGAAGGGAAGGGGAGGGAATAAGGTAGGATTTGAGGGAGGGCTAAATGAGCAATGTGTGCATGCATGCCTCTGATACCCTGACACTTATCAAAATGTATAACTACAATGAACCAATAAATGTAAAAAAATAAAATAAAATATGTCCATTAACAAAAGAGATGCCGCCGGGCGTGGTGGCGCACGCTTGTAATCTCAGTACTTTGGGAGGCAGAGACCGGAGGATCCGGGTTCGTGGCTAGCCTCAGCTCTCTCGCTGTCTCTCTCTCTCTTTCTCTCTCTATCTCTATCTCTCCTCTTAGTGAGGCCCTCCGCAACTTCGTGAGACCCGGTTTCAAAATAAAGTATAAAAAATAGGGCCGGGGGCATAGCGCGGAGGTAGAACTCCCCTGTGTTCAATCCCCGGTGCCGCAAAAAAAAAAAAAAAATGATGCCCTACAATTCTTAAGCACAGACAACTGAATTATTTTCAGGAACTTGGATCTCCAAGGCAATATGTTAGTCACTGTGGATAATTCTTTTTTGTTTTATTAGTAAGTAGGTCTTCCAAACCCACTATGCATAAAGCATTTCAATATACCAGTGTTTGACAGTAACACCATGCATATGGGATGACCAAGTTCTCCAAACATGTCCATCTTCTACTGCAAAACACCCAAGGACAGCCTGTACGGGGAGCCTACATTCTTTTTTTAGTCCCAAAGAAAACTCTAGAATAGGACCTCCCATGTCAGAGTAAACAAGTTTGAAATATGAGCAAAGGTTACAGAATCCTTATTTATGCAACCAGAAAGTTGTTACCTAACTCACTCAGGTAAAGACACCCAATTCCTGAAAGACCTCAACAGATATCTAAGGATGTCAAAGGTCTCATTGGTATCTGCAGAGGCAGTTCTTCATTTTCTAGGACTTGTGGTGCTGAGTGAACAGTATAATTAGGTGTTAATCATTGCCAATGCCAGCACTGTTCCAACTGTCAAGAAAAAAACACTAACAAACAAAAAACCTATTTCTCCTAGTACTTTTGACTAACAAGATATAGAACGACAAAGAGTTTCCTAAAGGCAGAAGTTATCCATTTCTAACTTAAATTTTCATCGGACTATCATTTCATATAAATCACACAAAAAACCAGTATGCTCCCAGCCAGCAATGTGAATGGTGAAGTTTCAAAATACCAAAATCCTACCTAGGTGCTGGAATAAAGCCTTTTGTTCTCCCAGCAAATATGGTAGATTTTTCAGAAACTCAAGGTTCGTTTTCACAAATCAGGAATGCATTTCCAGCAACACCTCCTCCCACCCTAAAGGAGTTGCTGAGAAGAGGTGGGAAGGTTGAGCCTCCCCAGGTAAAGGTGAGGCACCTCCATCGTACCTTGACATCTCAGCTCCAACCACCTGCCATCCCATTTATTTTCCAAATCTCTTTTGTGGGAGACTTAGCAAAGCCTCTTAATTTCTTTTTCCCTCTTCAAGATCAGAAACACAGCTGCAGATGTAATTTTCAAATTATGGAAGCACCAATATAATCTGTTGATGTTACTATTTTTCTTTTCACACACATGCTGAGAAGTGAAGTCTGCATGGATATATGAAAACCCAAACAGGGCCAAGAAAGGTTTTATAAGGAGAAAGAGGAAGAGAGAGAGGGAAGAAGAGGAAGGGGAGAGGGAGAGGGGGAAGCAGAGCAGGAGAGGGAGGGAAGGGGAGGGGGAGAGAACAAAGTCCAGGGAGGATGAAAGTTTTTAAAAACCTTAACTCCCTTCATCGACTTCCATCTCTTGTCAAGAGTTTTTTACACATGAAACTTAACTCCAGCCTGTTTAGTTAATTATGGAAAACCAACATGGAAACCATTATTTCGGTGTGTAAATTTATTCACCAGGTGTTGTCCACCCACTGCCCTCCTGTTCTCAAGCTGATGAGAGAGCCGCCTGAGGCGACTGAGGAGCAGGGGATCCACAGGGAGCCCTCACATTATTCCAGAAGGTGCCAGCTGGAGGAAGCAAGGCTGCTTCCCCACCCTACTGGGCTTGAATTTATAAAAGATAACTACCTGGTGAGGCCAGCACTGGCTCCCCAGGTCAGCGTTGAGAGGGGGTCACCTGGCTTGAAGGCTGACTATGTGTTCTGCAGGCAGATCCATGCACTCTGGCCTCAGGGGTGTCTTAGGAGCCTTCAGTGTTGTCTGAGCTCATGGGCAACGACTGCCTGCTATGCAAAAACCTCTCCTCTAGTCAGCTATCTTAGGTTCCCTGCAAAGACGGCTAAAAGATGGATTCTTGTAGTTCAGAAGAAACACGCAAAGAAGAGGAGCAAGACAGAAAAGGAGAGGAAACTAAGACAAGATATAGTTTTAGCCAAAGTTGAGCCTAATCCCACTGGCAGTTCTGGAACATGAATTACACTTGGATGAACCTGGACTAGACACGAAAAGCCACTGCGATCATATTGTGCCATCTCCACAGTCACTCTCTTGAAGAATGCCCTCCAAGACAGGAAGGACACATGACCCCTTCTGATGAGGGGTTTCTGTAGACAAGAGTGGGGCTGTGAGTCCTTAGCAGGCCCACACTTAAAGCATCACAGACAGGCACGTTGGCCCCATGAGGCAGGTCTAGGCAACAGCTCATACCGCCTGCCTCTTGTACTGTTTGGATCCCTGTGCTTCTCACATGAAGTTCAGTCCTTCTGAGCACAGCTTCTCTGGGATTCTGACTGGTCAACACTCCAGGGAAACATACAGGAGGAAGATTCTTTTGAGGAGGAACAGCCTCAGCTGCTCAGTTAGTCCTGAGCTGAGGCTGATTGCTATCAATTCATCACCCTCTAGAATCGACCATCCACTCTAGAATTCTTCATCCTCACCAGCACCTCTGCTGGTCTAAATGATGTCACCGAGGCATCCAGAGAAGGATTCAGACCTTAGGTCCCCCCATGGATTATCTGAATGCAAAACCTTTTCCTCCTTGTTCCCTGCTTCCTCACAACAAGTAGGATCAATTACCCTACCCATAGACTAACTCCTATTTTTGCCTGCTCTGCTCCTGGCATGAGGAGTCCAAAATAATTAGTCACCATGATAGTTTTAAATTTAGTATGACTCCTACTCTGACCCTTATAGAACTATGCCCCTCTGGGCATCAGAGCCTATAGATCCACAGAACCTAAAATTGCAGAGATAAAAAACCATAAATTCCCCAAGTGGGTCGCTTGGAGTGATGAGGAACATGACCAATTGTATTTCCATCCCGTAATTTAAGACTCACGTATTCTATCCAACGGCCACAGTCCAAAGTGCATATCACATCCTGAAGGATAGTACTCTACCCAATGGATAGTATTTATAAGTTGGAGTCTCAACTGACTCCTTTATGAGCTCATGCCACCTTAACCTGGCAATTTCTAGGTGGCATGGCATAGGGTAGGACCAGTGGCTTCCATGGTTCTGTGCTCAGCATCATGGCTCTTTGGGTCCCCTGATTTGAGGTGCTATTTTGCAGGACCCCATGTCAGCTCTACATGTACTCTAGGAGCCCTCAGACGGCCATCTGACACAGACCCTGTGGGAAGGAATGGAAGATTCCTACCTAGAACATGTGCTAATCCTGTATAGTATGAACTTTTCTCCAGGCAGAAATGTTCCAATGTCATCAACTTGCCAGTGGGTTGGCCAAGAGAAGAGCTGGCCACCATCCTATCTGCTTGGTTACTTAGTGACACTTTTGCAATGGATATTCTCTGGTGAGTGATGCAATGTCCCCACTCCCATAGGCTCATCCACATGCTTCTTCCCGAGGTTGGTTCATCCCCAATCTTTCAACCACATGCTGTCTATACACCCCAACCACCAGCTGAACCAATCTGCCATGACCATATACACAGACTTGTGTATATGTTCACCTTGTACCACTTTTCCCTCCACGCAAAACAGACATCCAGCTTCTCTAACTGAAGCTCCACCCTCCTTGAGGATTCCGCATAGCACTGTCCTTTATGTCAACTCCTGGTTTAGATGGTAGTGCAACCGCTGTATATTTTTTACTTTCATCTACACACTGCACAAACCAAACTCAGGATTTTTCCTCGTTTCCCAGATGATCATAAAAAACCCCATGAAACCACAGGTGTGAGCTAAGGGAGTAGCACTGGTGCAACGGAGGTAGGTGAGATGCCATCCACACCATCTCTTCATTCTGCTACTTGCACCCTCTGAACTTACTCAAGCCATGTAAGATAAAACATTTCCTTCTTACAATGAATCATTGTCTTAGGGCATTGGATATCCCAAGCTCATAATGGATGCTCTGGTCACATGGTCATTTGCTGTCCCATGATTAGACACTGAGTCCCTATTGAGGCCCAATAGCTTGCCAACAACTGCTTTTCAAAAGTGATCAGTTAGGCTGAGCACCATGGTGCACACCTGTAATCCCAGTACTTGGGAGGCTGAGACAGGAAGATTGCAGGTTCAAGGCCAACCTCAGCAAGTTAGCAAGATCCTAAGCAACTTAGCAAGACCCTTTTTGAAAATAATAAAGGGGCTATAGCTCAGAACTAGAGTGCTCCTAGGTTCAATCCCCAGTACCAAAAAAAAAAAGTGAACAGTCCTCTGCTACAGATGATAACCTTGCTCAACAGCCCTACAGCCCATGCAGCAACTCTCCACTGGGGCTGGCCTGAATCTCCACGTGACTTCTTCACTTGACATAGATTCCCCTTACACCACAGGATCTCCTGAGTCATAGGGCTCTTGAATCAGCACTGTGTGCATTACATCCTGGACTAGTGACATCTCTGTATTTCTCTGAGGCCCACCCAAGCTTCCCAGCCTTCTCTCACCTGATATAGGCAGAGCAGTATACCCAGGCATGAGATATGTTGCCATCTCCTCCTGAACTTTTCAAGAACCACGAGAACAGAAGAAGATGGAACTGGCTCTTAAAAAGATTCACAGCCCACTCTGTGAAAGTGTTCTGCCTCTTACTATTGCCTTCACGCTCTAGTCTTACACCAGTTTCTTAGAATGGCCATGAATTTGTCCTTGAACTTCAACCAACCTTTGGACTTCCAACAAGGAGGTCATCTAGATGAGGGGAGACAATTGAAGCCCAAGAGAACCACACCTGCACAGATCCATCAGAACCAACGTTCAGAATACCTAGGGAAGTAACTCAGATCACGTTTCATGGCCTTGCTGAGCCATTTTCAGTGGCTTCCCAAGCTTTCCCTAGCATGGCATTCAGGGATCCTCCTAGTTTGGCCCCTGCCCTCCCCTGCAAACTTTACCTACCTTCCTTTTCCTATCATGCTCCATATGTTCCAACCACACTGGGCTAATCGCTCCCCTTATGCGACATTTCAGTACATTTGCACTGCCGTATTAACCATCTAAAAAGGCCTCCTTAGCCATGTTAATTAGGAGAACTATTATTCATCTCCCCAAACACATCACAAATGCCCTTCTTATGCCCTGGTAGAGTTAGGTGTGTCCACTACTCTGCTTGAATGACAACTTTGCTCTAAACTTCGTATAGTAGATTATACTCCATTGTGATAAATGGTTTGCAAGCACAGCCCTCTCTTTCCCCAGACTGTGTGATGCCTTGTGTCAGACACTACGACTTATTTCAGTCCAGACTTTGTATCCTCATAACCTACTCAGTGGATGTCAAATTAATAGATGAATAAGTACATGTAGTAAAAATGATACCTAATATTAAAAAACCATACACATGTATAATTCACCATCCCTACTGTTACTCTAAGAATCTGAGATGTTTGCTGGAGTGGAGAGTTTCTAGGTATATATGATCCTTGGTAAGGGATCTGAGTCACACTCCCTAACCCCAAGATTTCCTTGTTGCAATAATTTATGCATTCCTGATCTATTTTCCCTGATTGACACTGCCTGTCTTATCCCACCAATACCACAACAAAAAACCCCAGTCACCCTCTCTTGCTCCCAAAATGATGACTGTAGCTGGAATGGAGGAACATCTTGGAAATTTGTGGGTTCCACCTTTTCTCTGTCCTCAGTAGTCATTCCCGCTGCCCCTGTGGCTATGTCAACCACTGTCCTCTCTAATGATTTCCAACTATGGATCTACTGAAACCATTACTGATGGATGGAAAATGTGACAACTATAGTTGTTGCTCAGTCCTTCTTCTAGAGGACAGTACTCCTGCTAAGTCACTAGTGCCAACTACAGGGTCATATAGTTCTTTAAAGAATAGCCCTCTTCTGATTCGGGTTATATGGAATCTCAGTGTAGTTTGGATTTGCATCTCCCTGAATGTTAATGATGTTGAACATTTTTCATGTATTTATTGGCCATTTGTATTTCTTCTTTTATGAAGTGTCTATTTAGTTCAATTACTCATTTCCTAATTGGGTTATTTGTTTTTCAGTGTTAAGTCTTTTAAGTAATTTATATACTCAAGAAGTCAAAAAACAATAAATGCTGGTGAGGATGTGAGGGAACAGGAACTCCTCTACACTCTTGATGGGATTGCAAATTAGTACAGCCACTATGGAGATCAGTGTGGAGGTCCCTCAGAAAATCCATTGGGAGTGGATCTACCATATAATCCAGCTATACCACTCCTGGGTTTCCTTCCAAAGGGATTTAAATCAGAATAATATAGTAATATATGCATATCCATGTTTATAGCAGCACATTTCACAATAGCCAAAATATGGAACCAACCATCTGTCCATCAAAGGATGGATGGTTTATAAAATTATGGGATATATACACAATGGAATTCTACTCAGCAATCAAGAAGAACAAAATTATGTCATTTGCAAGAAAATGGTTGGACCTGGAGAACGTTATGTTAAATGAGATTAGCCAGTCACAGAAAATGAAGGTTCATATGTTTTCTCTCATATGTGGAAGCTAAGGAGTAATCGGGATACCAGAGAGACTTCAGATAATGGAGGAGAAACTCCAGTGGAACCAGGGAGGGGATAGGGGAATGGCAGGGGAGGGCAGAGATGGAGGATTAATGAACAAATCACTTCCATTAACATTATGTACATATGTGAGAATACCAATGTCAATCTCAATATCTCAATATCCTATATGGGGAAGGGGAGAGTGGGGAAGGAGCCAGGGGAAAGACCACCAAGTGCTATATACATGTATGTCACTATCACTATGATTTACATTATGATGTGAGACTATAATGCACCAATAAAAGTACTTTAAAAAAGAAAAAGGATAGCCCTCTTGAGCTGGTTGTGGTGGTACATGCCTGTAATCCAAGTACTTGGGAGGCTGAGACAGGAGGATCACAGGTTCTAGGACAGCCTCAGCAATGTGACAAGACTCTCAGCAACCTAGTGAGACCCTGTTTCAGAACAAAAACTAAAAATGACTGAGGGTATAGCTCAGAGGTAGAATCACCCTGGCTTCAATCACCAGTACCACTAGATAGATGATGATAGATGATTAGATAGATAGATAGATAGAAAGATAGATAGATAGATAGATAGATAGATAATGATAGATAGATAGATAGATAGATAGATGATAGATAGATAGATAGATAGATAGATAGATAGATATAGATAGATAGATAGATAGATAGATAGATAGATAGAAGATAGATAGATTCCCTCTTAAATAATTGGCTTCATATTATTAGTTGAAGCAGGGGGCAAATCCTCTGCCTCTCCCTTGACCACAGGGGAGTCTGCCTCTTCTTGGGGAAGGGGTACTATTTGATGGAGAACATCAAGGCATTGCCCCCACTCAGGATGCAGCTACAATCCAAAAATCTTCACATTTATTTCCATAGAGAATAAAAGGGCACATATACAAACTGATCCCAGAAATAGCTCCATGCCTCCTAAGGTAGGCAGAACCACAGATACCTGGGTGGACCAAGTTTATTGTTGAGCAACAGCTTGTATGTTTTAATGTGATAACGATCATCCCTGATCTCCTTGGAATGGACCTATGATATCTCGGTCCTGGTTTCGAGAAATCTCAATGTGTCTACTTCTTAAAATGGGCATCTAGGAGCCAAATATTTCTCAACAACATTGATTTTGTTGTTGTTGTTGTTGTTTTAAAGAGGCCTCAACTATGGGCCACATTTATGAGGCTTTGTCCCTCCAGAGAGCCAGGATATTCCTATCAGGAGCCACAGGCAATCATTCTACTTCACTTTGGTGGAACTGCCACCCTGAGGTCTGACTCTAGGCAAACTACCAAATGGAGGCTGTACCAGGCAGGCCCAGCTGCAACTGACCAACATGGTGGTTGGATCTGAACCCAGGTGTTAAGAAGAAAGGTTTAAGAGAAAGAGTGTAGGGTGAAACTGAAGAACAATGTGTGTCATACTCCCTGGCAGGCAGTAAATCAGAGTCTAAAAATCACATTTTCAGTTTGTGCTTTAATTTCTTTTTGAGCTCTAAGTTTCCTGAAGAAATTTTGGATTCTCAATAGGAGACGGTCTGACTGATTTATTTGCTTTGCAAAGGTTTCAAGGGCTTGCAAAAGAAATGTGATTTTAATTTACAGCTTTTAAAACTCACTCCGCTTGAAGTGGTTTGCACATTAAGGTTGTAGCTACATGTCAGCACAGCTTGTTGAAAAGTTTAAAATTCAGTCTTTAAACTGTGTTGGTGATGGCTGTTATTCTTTGGGTTAGATATACAGAAGAAGTTAAATAACCAGTCTGACTAGTTTTTCCCCCTAACTGATTTGACAGCTGATCTTGGTGTATTTGTGGAAACAACCTGAGAGCTGTTTTGGATCCTGCAAGTTAAACATGAAGGGCAAAGTTCATAACTACATAAACTACCTGCGAACTCCAACCCTGTACCCTCCTCACATTTTTATCCCCTCTTAAGATGGGCTTATTAGAGAACTATAGGATATAATTTCTATTCCTTAGTTGACAGTGGTAAGCAAATCCCTCAATGTATGCTCCCTCTGAGAGGAATCTTTGAGATGGGAAACGGGATGTATAAACTAGGGTCAGACACAATTTGCCTGTTTATGGCACAACCCCTTGTATCTTACTGTCAGGTCTCTTTCTACCCTAGGTCATCACAGACACAACTGCTTACAAGTAGTGACGTGCGCTTTTACTTAATCATAGTAAATAACTTTCAAAATTATAAAGAACATGAAAGCAAAAGAGTATAGTTCCCATTCTTTCTGTCTCCATTGGCCACTCATTCCCTAGTTCTTCTCCCTCTGAACTCATTCTGGGATTTTGCCTCCCTGGTATCTTATTTCATGCTTTCTAATCTTGCGTGTTGCACACTAAGAAGGTCATTGTCAATGTTGGTGTCTGAAGTTAGATGAGCTGACTGTGGAAGTGAATCATGTGTCCTTGAAGGCGTTTACACAGGAACAAACACCGAATAACTTATCTGCGATATTATGGAGTAGAGGTTTTAGCTAAGAAGGAGGTTTGTGTCTAAGTTCACTTTCAGAGATTCTATGTCAGCGTGTTGAAAATGAGTTTCCCCAGGCCACATCAACCTACTGGAGTATGTATTGTTGCATTAATAACAATAAACCATTTTTAGCTACCACCCAAATTTCCTATAGTTGTTTCTAGGAGTCTATAGGGATGCTTCATCACATGCTCTTGCAAGTCCTGTCAACCAAGTTCAGGCCTTTTCTTTCTCTCCTGCTCTACCAAGGCCTCCTGTTGAAGCCTCTGGTACACTAAACTGCTTGTTGGCATGTGACACCACTTCCAGAACACACTGTCCAGTGACCTTATCAAGTTCCATCAACCTTGCTGGTCACTGCCATCTCATCCAGCAGGTGCTGCCTCTGATGTGTGGAACCAGGTGCAAAAGCAGGTCTGGATTCTCTAGATTCCTCAGAGAATTCTGTCTCCATTGGCCACTCCTTCCCTTGTTCTCCCTCTGAACTCATTCTGGGATTTTGCCTCCCTGGTATCTTATTTCATGCTTTCAAATCTTGCGTGTTGCACACTAAGAAGGTCATTGTCAATGTTGGTGTAGAAGATGTGTAGAAGATGTGTAGAAGATGGGTTGGAGTCTTGGAAGAGGGTCAGGAAATGTCACTCTCCCTGTTGGTGGGTACACTGTGCTGTATGGTACTGCAGAGAATTGAATTATCAGCCTCGCTTCTTCATTCTCCTCATAGTGGTAGCATACATCCACACCCTTAACATGACCGTGTGCTGGGCAGTGTACTTCCCTGCCCTTTGGCTTTTACCTTGACCATGTGACTTGCTTTGGACACTGAGATGTTAGTAGATAAGACATAAGCAGTATGCTTGTGCCTTTCATCTTATTCTTAGGTCTGCCACCACCATGAGATTCTACCCCGGGTGGCCTGGATGCCAGCATGAAACAAAGGGGAAGAAACCACACAGATGACCTGCAGATACACATCCTGCATCAGAGCCATCCCCACCAACCTGCAGAGCATGAGCATAGCAAGAAGACATCCTCAGATTAAGCCACCAAGTTTGGGGTGATTTGTTATGCAGCGTTGTTGAGGAGACAAATGAAAAAGGCATCAAAGTAATGCTGTTTAAAACCAGCAGTGCCACAAAACCTTTAATATCAAAATGATTCTTGTGTTTTCTTTGCCTTTTGCAGCTTCCATAAAACTCACAAGTGTTTGGAACCCTGGGCTGTTCCCAAATCTGGATGTTAAGTGTAATGCTAGATCTAGAGTTCCTCTTCTGTTTGGTGACGGAGGCTTTACTGAGCTGAGCTTCTTACCAGCACTTTCCAAACTGGATTCCCCAGATCTGTGCAGATTCTATTGAGGAACAAGGAAGACATTCACACAGGACTGGGTGGGGGTGGAGGGCCCACATTTGTAGGAGCTCATAGTCCCCACTCACCTCAACCAGAGATTATAGGGGCCTCTATAGGATTTCTTTGAAGAAGTGGCTCACCTGCTAAAGGCAAAATGAAGGTTTGAAAATCAAAATCCCCTGTTAGGAAATTGCACATTTTTCCATCTTTGAAGGGGGGATTTTCAAGTCCCTCAGAGCTGTCCAGGAATCCTATATTTCCCTGATCAATACACTCTCTGTAGTTCATAGCTTCTATCTCTTCTCAAACCTTTACAGTCTCCATCCCCTCCTCGTTCTCTAAGGTAGACTTTACTACTTGTTTCACTGATACCTGGCAGATAGTGTGTGCTCGATAAATACTATTGAATGAATGTGAATGATGCAGCTACTGACTGTTCTAAGTCTGGCCCTCCCAGATTAGATCTCAGGGCCATGGCTGTTGGTGCCCCAGATGGTGGAAAAGTCAATTTTATTCTTTCTTTATCCCAGGGTCTGGGGCCATATTCAACAATGTTTTGACACCTGGCCTAATGGGGAAGGGAAGCCTTCACTCCACACCCAATTTCATTCTCCTCGTTCTTCTATTTGGGCTTCCTTCCTGGGCTAACATGCCAAGACGGCTAGAGGGAGTAGGGATTCTTCTAGTCACTTCTATGATTCTCACAGAAGCACCACAAATATGTACAGCAAAGTCCTATACTAAA
The DNA here is from genome assembly GCA_004027185.1 of Glis glis. Taxonomy (NCBI): domain Eukaryota; kingdom Metazoa; phylum Chordata; class Mammalia; order Rodentia; family Gliridae; genus Glis; species Glis glis. Next base: position 27,087 of record PVJS01005779.1, read on the forward strand.
TACCCTCTGTAGGTTATAGGGTATACACATTCATTGCTGTATTTGCTCATCCTTCTCATCAATAGCTTCCCTGGATTTTTTATTACTTCTCCTGTACTTTCATACCCCAGTCTTCTTTACTCAAACATGTGTTTTCAAGGCATCTCCTAACCTTCCTAAGACATACCCTAATTTCTGAATGACTTGAGGCAACATCCTCTTGAGGTTCTTCTGTTTCACCAAAAAGTGACCCTCTTCAGTAAAACTGTAACAAAGTGGCTTCTGGTTTCCAGAATCTCAAGGCTTTGCCCTAGAATGCTATTCCTTTTATAATGTTCCCTGGATTTACACTTTTCAGGTCATTGCCCGGACAGTACTTTAAAGAGACAGATCTTTAACTCCATTCACTGTTAACAGTTTTATGTCACTTTCTAAATCTAGCTCCATATAACCTTGGTTTTCTCGGCATCAGAAAGTGGCTTTCCTGCCATACACAGTCAACCTACCTACCTTCCTTGCCCCAGGAGGATTAGTGTGAGAATGGTAAGGACTCAGTGCCTGTGCTCAGGTCCTCTCTGAGTTTGGTCCTGTTTAACATCATTCCCAGAAATGTAATCCCATTGACACATCACCATGTCACACTTTCAAAGACACCCACATATATTCAAGTTCCTGAATCACAAATGGCACCCAAGAACCATCTTGCCATCCAATGTATTGGCAGCGGTGATTTGTGCCACCATGAAATTGTATCTAACACTCTGTCAGCAGGGGAGAAACTCACAATCAATCAGTTATTTCTGCTGCGGAGCTCAGGTGGGTAGTAACACCATCCCAGTATTGAGCCATCTCCTCAACTAATTCAAATATAAATATCTTAGCTGGGGTATTAGTTGCTATTTCTTTGAGAGGTATAGTTTCTTATACAAGCCTCTAACTCCATAGCTATATCCTGCTCAACTGAGTATGCCTACATTCAGACTTCTGAAATCCCATGTTTCTCGATTTGTTAGATTTTTCAGTAGAATGGAGGGAATCATTTTGTTTTCCTCTATTCTAGTGAATGTTTGTTGGAATGGAAGTGTTTTTCCACTCTTAAAAATCAGAGTATGTTCAAGTGTCTCCTGTAATATTTATTATGCATATATTTCTGGCAGGCCCATTGCACAATCTACCAGAGATATGGAGTCCCATGTACACCCTATAAGCAGATCCCCTGCTAGAAATGCCCACCAATACATTTGGAACTCCCAGAGGGGTCCATGCCAGGATCTGTGCCCTGTCAATGAAGAGAACAAAAGGAGAGAAGCTCCAGCAAGGTGAGTGCAATAGATGAGACTATCACCAGCAAACAATGACTCCGCCCCCACCTGAATGGGCTCCACTCAGGTCAGGCTTGGTCTGTGACTTGCTTTGGCCAACAGACTGTGGGTGGAAGCGATGGTGCCCTTGGCCCCCAAGCGTCAGGATGTGTTTTCATAACTCCTGTTGGTTACCGCCCATTCCACCTGAACCCCAGAAGGAACTCATGCAGCAGAGCCACCCCAGCCACCCCACAGACCTATGAACATGAAAGCGAATGCTGGTCATTCATGCCACCACATTTTGATGTGGTTTACTCAATGACAGCAAAAGCTGTCTGGTTTGCCAGGTCACAAGCTAAAGGTGGGTGTGGCTAGTCAGTTCCCAGAGGGTGGGCTGGTCTAGTTAGAGGTAGTTAGCTCTAGAGAGAGATTCAAACAGCAAGGCAGGGCTGGGCTTGCTCACCAGGCTTGACAGGAACCTATCAAGAAAGGGAGGAAAAGTGGGTCTGCCCATGTTCATAGTCAACCTGCTGTAGCAGCATGCTGCTCCCCCTTTTTTAGGTGGGAGAGATCTCTGCCTTGGACATGATTCTGGCCCTGTGTATTGACAAGGTCATTGCATGGCCAGCATTCTGGCTGGACACTCTAAAGACCTCATCAGTCTGAAAGGCATTCTCTCCTTTCTCTTTCTTCCCACTTCTTACCACCTGGAGGAACCCCACACCTGCTGCAACAGTGGGGACCAGCAGCTGTGACACAGAGACCTCTGGACTGTGCTGGGAACTGCACGTTCCTAACCAAGGAGGAGACACAAAGTGTTTTCCTCCATCCTACTGAAAAATGTAACCAATATAGAAACACAGGATTTCAGAAGTCTGTATGTAGACATGTTCAATTGAACAGGATGTAGCTAAACAAGCCTAGAGGCTTGACTTGCCACCACCAATTCTGAATGACTTCAGAAACCTCAGGGAAGGGCCACCTAAAGCCATGTGAGATACACTGAGTGGAAATGTCAGACACGGAGAGTGTATAGCACATAATCCCATATATATGAAGCTCAAGAAGAAGCAGTTAATCTGCAGTGCTAGAGGGAAGAATTCCCTTTTGTATTCTCCTAAGATGGGGAGGGTTGAAAAATAGAATCCTTCTTATCTGCAAGGGAGGGATTCTGTGGTCCTAGAACATCATGTGACTCTTCCCTAATTCCTTCCTCTGGTAATAGTGTTCCTGAACAAATCTAAGTGGTTGAAACATATTCTTTACCCCAATAAAAGAGTTACTGTTTATATGCATTGATCTTTGCCAGCCCAGAAAGTTCAAAGATGTCATACTATTTAATAATAGAGGTGAGGATAAAGGAAAAAAAAAGCTATCCATGTTGAAAATTACAGGTATTGTAGTCAAAGGACTTGGGCAAAGTATTAGCAAACACTTATAAAGCACTTAGGATATACAGTCCTTTTCTAAGTGCTCACTTAATCTTTCCTATAGCTGGGAGGTAGATACTATTATAATCCATATTTTACGGATGGGGATCCTGACACTAGTAAGTAGCAGCGACCTGGGGTTTGGACCAGAGTCTGTGTCCTTAGCTAGTATATAGTACATTGCCTTTAACCCACTTATATTTTTTCATATTTTCCTCCAACATAATACTGTTTTACTGCAATACAGTAAATCAGATTGCTTTATTATGTTTTTATTGGAAAAAAATTATCATTTTGTTCTTAGTGCTATTAATACACAATAGACCTCGATTTCTGAACGTTTATATCTCTTTTTCTCCTTTCCACCCCCTCTTTCCTTCTCATAGCAGAGAGAAATGGAAAATTGCCTTTTACTTTCCATCTTCACACACCACTTTGATGAGAGCCAAACCTCCCCAGTCAGCCACGCCTGGCATTTCCAGCAGTAATCTAATGTGCCATAAAATGTTTCAGAAAGATATTGTTTTACTCCTTGGAGTGCCGATCAAGTTCTCCTAAACAGAATCAGAGTGAATTTTATACCAAACTGAGACCAAACAAGGGAAGGAGTCGAAGGTCTCTCATTCAAGGTAGAGTTATCTGAACCCTTTTTGTTTCCCCTCTGCAGTAAGGAAAAAGAGTGCTTTAAATCACAAACATCATGGTCAATGAGTACTAGAAAACTTAATGCACCAGAGGGCAGGAAGATCAAAGCTTAGCACCTGGAGAGTTCCACATGGTGAAGATTAATAAAACAATGCCCTCTGTTACATAAATCTTGAGCAAGGTTGCTCACAGACACACATGCCCCCCCCAAAAAAAATTATTGTAGGGGTCAGATAACTGATATATAATACATGCAGTCTCCCTATCGGGGAACATTCCCTTGCGCTAGGCTAGTTGTTGACACAAGGCAGGAAGACTGTTTTAAGCTTCTTTTGTCTAAAATTGACATTACAGATTTTGGATCTGGACACAGCACATCTGCGAGTCAGTGGAAATACCAAGATCCAGCATGCTCCTTTGATTGTTACATTTAAGATATCATGTGTGCTACCAGCTCAGCTGCTGCTAGGCATTAGCAGCAGTTACTCGGGGCTTGTAAAGTACTTTGGAAATACTATCGACCAGGATTAGAGCAGATGAGTATTCCACATGGTTTTGGGAGAGATGATAACCAAGAGTAAGGCTGTATAGTTAAATTGATCTATGAGCGACACGTGGGAAGCAATAGCTTACGAATCCTGCTGAATGTGTGGATGTGAACGTGTGCTTCAGTGGTTTTGAAACTAACGTGTCAGATGAGCTGTAGAGAAAGAAAAAGAAAAACAAAAAGCAACAACAAAGAACAGTGAGGAGAGTGGGGAGCACATATGTGTCCAACCTTTTTGTAGTCTTTTGTGACAGTCTGAAAGCCAAACCAAAACTGAATCCAAATATCCACAGCGGAGTGTCACTTTGGAATTTGGCTGACGAGTTCTGTGGCTTTTTTTCATAAGTGAGAGGCAAGTCATATGGAAGTTGTGAGAACCGGCATAAGGTAGCAGAGGTTTCAGCATTACACTCGGTGTAGGAAACTTTAGCATGTGTTGATAATGTCCTGGAAACTTTCCCAGTGATAAAAATAAGGTAACTTTCATTTATGTAGGCCATTTAATGCTGCTAGATCCCAAACAGTGCATAAAAGTCTATGCAGGTATACCTAAGAATTACAAGTCATTGATTCATTATTGTCCTATGCTTTGTATACACATGGGTTATCTATGAATGATACTCATATAATCATGATGAACAGGCATAGAATAAACACACTATCTATGTGACCTGATTATGCCTTGCCATTGTGTAGTATGGTTTGCGTGTTTTTCTCCTGTGAATCTCACGACCAGGTATTATTATACTAATTTAAGATATCCACGCTTTCATAGGTAACCAATAACAGAACTTAATAGAACTCCAACTTACCTTCCAACAAGGCCAGCATAAATTCCACAACACCACACTGGAGGCACAAACAATTTGTTCTGCCCCAAACCATTGTCAAGAAACTCTGGGACTTACCTTGAGAAAGGGAACAATGAAAAGCTCTTCTAAGGTCACTTTGCCATCAGTGTCTGTCTAGGAAAATCTAATCATTTCCTGAGAGGAGTTTAGCCAACATAAGCGTCTGTGCAAAAGACCTTCATTCTATGAGGAGGACCTATGTTTATCTTTCTTTCATTAAAGAAGATTTACACAGCAAATCCTGCAGCTTGCATAATGCATTAATTCTGAGGTGTTTGGTTGGTAGGTAGTAGAAAATAAGGAAAGGTCTGATCCAATTGAGTTTATGTTTATAGTTTAGTTGGGTTTCTTTTTTCCTTATGAGTACAGAAGCGATACACGCTTCTGTAAAAAGACAGGACATATCAATCGGTATATAGTTTTCTACATGAACACATTAGAAATACACAATATTGTCCAGTCAATTTAATTTCAAAACCATCACTTCTATTGTCCCATGGGAAATGAATCAGAATGGCTCAGTGGGAAGGGAGTAGGGGATGAGGGTAATTGGCGAAGTTGCACCCAGTACCACAGTAAGTTCTTATGTTGTTTCAAACACAGAAGGTAGACAAAGGGGCTGATCTACAGTGATATCCCAGCAGGACCATGTCTTTGTCAGAGCTGGGAAAGAAGATGCATGGAAAAAGAAAGAAGATTCAGGTTCTAGAAGAACTGGGAGTTTGGTCATGGGTTGAGAAAAATAGCCAAGCAAACTAACAGAGAACTCAGGCACAATAATAGCAGTGAACGTTCTTTATGAGAGTTTCCTACATTGCAGGTTCTGTATTAAAGGCTTTTGCTTCATTTCTTTTTTATTAATGTAGCTGTTTTCAGCAAACCTTTGAGGTAGGACCTATTAGCATTTTACTAATGACTCAAATCAGGTTCAAAACATTAAATGTCACACAGCTAAGTAGTAGAAGAGGAACCTAGTTCTGAAGCCCGGTATACTAAACTCTTAACCTACATATAGTTAAAGGAATGGCCATTAAAGATCAGACACATACGCTTTCTATCACTTAACCCTCACCCAAACTTCCTGAGGTAGATATTACGAGTCCCAATTAAGTGAAGAAATAAAGGCCCAAAGAGAGAGTAGGAGGCTGGTCTAAGACCATCTTGCTGCACACTGGTGAGGCTGGATTTGAACCCAGAATTGATGAAAACATATGATCTTTCCTCAGCATCTCCCCACTCTGTGGCTTATGATGTGAGCATGGAAAGGTCATTACTCAGCCAAGAAACCGTCATTTGTAGGTTGATTTCCTTTTTCCATCAACCAAAAGTCCACTGTCATGACTGAACCCGATCAGCCCCTGGTATAAATGTAGAAGAAACCAAACAAGGTATTTTAAACTAAACGTAGCAATTAAGAATGGAATTTCAACTGTCCGAAGCTGCCATCTCAGAAATGGCAGACCTGACTGTGGAAGGCCCTAGACCTTTCCAAACAGCTGGCTTCTAGAAGGCAGATTGAGACACTGTACGCTGATTGCTTTGATCCACATTTCTGTCCCATGAGTGGCTATCTCCCATGGAAGTCTAAGAGAGTCTGAACCCCTGGGAAAATAGGTAATGTAGAATACAACCCTTTGTTCTTCAGCTGGCCTGTCAAAATTCTTTAATTTAAAATATATCCCCTTTCTCACTTGCATTCAATTATTCCTTTTTGGTTAAAATGTCTCCATGAGTGTGTGTTATTTCCTGCTTAGTCTTTTAAGGTTTTTCTTTTTTTTAAAAAAAGTGAAAAAAAGAAGTCCTTCTATCTTGGAGAGTTAGTGTGTCTTGCACAGTTTGAAGCAGAAACCATACTGACAAAAAGCTTTTTATTTTTTCAAATACATTAGCTGCGGTTATAACTTCAAACCCAGGTAGGGTTTCAATCACATTGGGATACATGTAATTTATGACAAAATAAAATAATACCAGGTTATTTGGAATATAAGAATATTCCTAATTTACCTTTTTTTGCAATATTGTAAAAATATACCTTTGTGCATAAGTGAATGTATCAGGTTTTAAAAGTTATTTTCTCTGCAATCATAATAAGGCTCCAGGAGTTAGGGATCTGAATGGCTTTTCCATGAGTTTTCAGGAAACTTGGGTTTCTGTCCACCAGTCAGCTGTAGAGAGGTTTTGCTGAGCACACTATATTTTCATCTGCCTTTGCCTTTAAATCCTGAAGGACACAAATTACTAACCATAAATCTGCCTTTCCTATGAAGACCAAATCCAGCAGCAAGTTAAGCCATATCGTTTGGGCAATTTGAGGTTGTCATTAAGCATGGTGTAGGCACTTTTTTTTTCTTATCTATTTGATAAACTATCTCCTGGTCCTCTAATGATTTCAATTATATATGTTTTGTTTTCCGGTGTAATCTAGTCTTTCCATCCTGACTCATCTTAGTTTTCTTCAATTAATCTTTGTATAAAGAATGCTGGCAACAGATCGGGTATGTATTTATCACAGTGGATATTCAACATTCAGTACTTTCAGATGGTTAAATTAATAATGTGAATTAATCAGGAATATAATCTTTGGTAGCTGCAGATTCAGAGCTCAGTGGTTAGCAATAAATGCTACCAAAATTTTTTTTAATCTAAACTCAGTCCTACTTCTTTTTCAAAGTAGCCAAAACAGAGAAAAAAATAAATGTATGTGTCGATGTTTGTGTTGATGTTATGAGTATATTCAAAGAACATATATACATATTTATATAATATACATAGCATATATAATGTATATACATATAATTATATATTATAACTATAATATACTACATATACCATAATATATCTATTATTGTATAAATAACTACATATTATATTTATAATTAAATATATGAATATATACACACATATAAAAGTTCATCGCAAATCCTCAGCCAAAACTGTTTGTTTGACGATATTCCTTTACTGTCTTAAGAGCAGGAAGAGTTTTTCTTATGCCCCTAAAGGAAATCAAAGTCATTTCTAGGTGTCTCACCACGGGGCTGTTTCTCTTTCCACTACCAGTTGATCTCAGTCTCTGCCCAATCTGTGGACCCACCAAGCTGTCAGAACCCACCCCTCCTGCAGCTCGTGCGGCACATGGGGCCACAAGCTTTAGTGCTTAACAGAGATGTAACGAGAAGGCAAACGTCTTGGCAGCCATTTAATACGTGTATAAAAAAACCCGAATAGAACCTCATCGGATATCAACTCTGGCATTTGAGGGGGCTTGAAACCTGCCCAGCACCGTAATTTATTTTGCCAGGAGGTAAGAAATCGACTAGGGTTCAGAATGTAATCCTTCTTCAAATATTATTTCTGGGAACACTTTTCTCACCAAGTATGACCCCACAAATTGAATCTTGCCTTTCCACCTCAGGTCTGCATTCCATAAGTTCTGCTCTAAAGCAAATTGTTTATATAGGCGAGAAGAAATTTGGTCTTCTTATGTAGCAGAGATAGATTTAGGATTGTATTCTAAAAGTTTGGTACTCCTTTCCTTCTACCCCTGCCGATTACCAAAACTATTTTTAGAGTTCATGCTTTCAGTAGATCTTGTAAAAAATCTGCCACCACACCAAATACAGCATTCTTTCAATTAATCATGATATGGAGAGTCAGGAAAGCAGGCAACACTGCAAACTTCCACTAATACGAAAGCCACACTCCGTTAAGTGAGTACTTTTATGTGCTTTTGTTGTCAAACATTCTTCCAAAGTTTGATCAATAGAGCATCTGAGCAAAAGGAAATGTTAGCATGAAAATGTCAATCGAACACTAACAGCTCCCATCAACATCTATTGCTTGCTATTTGCCAAAGATTACGTTTTGTCAATTGTCAGAGTTATACTATGAGGGGTCTGTTATCCCCATAAGCTGAGGCCTAAGATGTAAGTAACTTGCTAAGCCACACAGCTGTAAGCAATATCTTTTGACCCAGCCACCCCACTGCTGGGAAGAAAATAATCCAAAAGAAAGAAAAAGTTCTATATGTGAATATATTAATGTTTTTGAGATACTAAGTAAGTTGCACCAAGTCATAAAACTGGTGAGCAGAAGACCCGGTGTTGAACCAAGCAGTCTCCACCAGGATCTGCATTAATCTGCAATGCTATATACTACCTGGACCCTCAGATGAGCATAGGTAACATGAACACCCAGACATAATTAGAAAACAGATAAATGATGAAATGTGTGCTGGAGCTGGAGTATTCCAAACAGTGTCCTGGAGGAAGACTTGAGCCAGACTCTGAAGAAGAGTGGCCTCTGAGAGACAAACAGACAGACAGACAGGAAGGTACTACACTGATGAGTAATAATCACTACCCTTTATTGAGCAGCTACTATGTGCTGGACATTTTCTAATTGCTTTCTATTTGTCAACTAATTTAACCAAACATAAAAGATGTCTTTTTTCTCCAAGATACATCATATCTGTATGTTTAGTGTCACCAGCTTAAAAAAATCTATTTTAAACTTTAAGATTAGAGCAGAGAAAGAAAGCATACCTATAATTATAATGTACCTGATAAGAGATTTCCAGTGAAAACTATTTCTTATTAATCTCCCCGCTCATCAGAGGGCATTTTGCAAATGCCATAGGAAGGCTGAGGAGAGACTGCCATTTTTCAGCCTCGACTCAACCAGCCTTTCAAAACACACCTACTATTTTCCTTCCCTACTGTATATCTACCCTGACTTTGTAATCTTACAATAACCACATCCACCCATCCACTTGAATTCCTAACAGCATGCTGATATTATGAATTTCACAATCAAGGAATATGCAATTATTTCTAACATGAAGAGTGGTGCTCACCGGCTCAGTATGGTTAATAGATGTTTTAAAGGTAGGATTGGGGGTGTAGCTCAGTGGTAGAGCACTTGCCTCTCATGTGTGCAAGGCCCTGGGTTTGATCCCCAGGACCACAAAAGAAAAATACACACACACACACACACACACACACACACACACACAAATACATTTTTTCCCTATAGGGTTTAGTATTCAACATTGTCCTAAGTTCATTTTATTAAAATCTTTTCTAAAGTTATTTATTTTCAGTTATTTCATCCACCAAATAAGGATATGTTAAAGAACCAATCATAATTCCACAAGTTTCTCCTTGTGTTTCCAACTTTTTTTTTCTTTGGTATTGGGGATTGAACCCAGAGGCATTCTAGCTCTGAGCTACACCCCAAGCCCTTTTTATACTTTTGTAAATTTTGAAACAGGGTCTCACTAAGTTACTGAGGCTGGCCTTAAGCCTGAGATCCTCTTGTCTCAGCCTCCCAAGTACTGGGATTACAGGCGTGCACCACCATGCCTGGCCCGACTTTTTTCTTAAACTGTTTCAGCTTGCTGTCTTAGCCCAGTCAGGCTGCACTGACAGAATCTCATAGACTGGAGAGCTTATAAACATCAGAAACTTCTTGCTTATGGTTCTGGAAGCTGAGAAATCCAAGACCAAGGTGCCAGCAGGTTAGATGTCTGGTGAGGACCTGCTTCTCTGGTCATAAATGACAGTCTTTTTCCTGTAACCTCACCTGGCAGAGGTGTAAGGGAGCTCTTTCAGAACTCTTTTATAAGGACACTAATCCCATTCATGAGACAGAGCCCTCTCAAAAAGTTAGTCACCACCCAAAGACTCCACCTCCTAATACCATCAACGAGGGAGTTAGGAGTTCAGCATCTGAATTTTGAAGTGATACAAATATTCTTTAGATGGACAAAGAAGGTGACCTAACTGAGGGAGTTGGGAGGCGGGTGGAGGGAAACACACTATAGCACATGATGTACATACACAAACCTATAAGACTCAATCACTATCCGGAGCATGAAAGGGAGGGAAGGGGGAGAGAATAGGGTGGGATTGGAGGGAGGGCTAAATGAGCAATGTCTGCATGTATGATGTTCATACCCTGACATATATCAAAATGTATAATTACAATGCACCAATAAATGAACATATAAAAAAAACAAATATTCAGACCATAGCACCAGCATGATTTCATATGTGAAGATTCACAATTGTTATACGCATATTTTGGATTAATGTGGACTAAGTATAGATTAAAAAAATAGTCCTTGTTGTCCAGTTCGAATATTACTTTGGTGTTCAGGATTTCCATCTGACTGGAAACCCACATAGTACTGACTTAACCCAGCCGACACTTCTTTCTCTCCTATCGCAAGTCCAGATATCGGTGATGGTTGGCTTTAACTTTGCAGCTCAGAACAGCAGTGTCCAGGTCTCTGTAACTTTTTGACCTTTCCTTTATGGTCATGAGATGGTCACTGCCACCTTAGACATCCTTGCCACAGCCCAGGATGGAAGGACAAAGGGAAACAGCTTTGTGTTTTCCTTTTCAAGAAGCCTTCACTCAATCTTATTGGTAGAACTATATCACGTGATCACCCTATCTACAAAGGAGGGTAAGAAATAAAATTTTAATCTGGATACCTTTTCACTCTATCCCAGGAAAAATCTGAACTCAGTTATTACAGTTGGAAGGGAGATTGGAGAGCAGGCAGAAAATTGCTTGCTACCCCTGCATTTTTTTACTATCCTTTTTGTTTTTGTTTTTAATTTTAGGTCACTTGTAGATAGCTCACAGTTGATTTTCTTTTAGCCCAGATTTATATCATGTTCTTAGTGTCTTGTTTTTATGCTTCCTTGTTATCTCCTTATCTTTCATACTAATGAAATCAGAGAAACTCATTCTAAAAATGAAATGGGAAAAGAACATGAACCATGTAAGCCCATAATTTTTAAAATGTGAAAACCAGTAAGAACCACATTAATAATTCAATTTCATTATTACTTTAATAAACAAAAATTAAAACACAGCTATTAAATTCATAATTATTATGTTAGGAATTGTGGGACACTGGCTCTGTTGTACAATGTTTGCAGCTGTATAAGTCGGTGCAATACTTTTGGAAACCCATGTTGCAAAAAAATCATCAGGAGCCAGAAAACTGATTAGCCTTTGACCCAGTAATGTCATAGAGACACAATCCAATTAAAGAAAAAAAACTACATGGACACAGATGTTTATGATAGCTTTTTAAATAGCAAATTAGAGGGAATAGTCTAAATGGAATATAATGCAACCATTCACATTATATGAACGATGATTATATGATAACATGGAAAGTTCTTATGCTAAGGGCCAAAAACAGAATACTGAATTGCATGGTATTTTTAGAGTGTGAATTTTAATAAGACTAAAAGAAAATATGCAGATATGCTCAATTAACATTTTTTAAATTACCTATTGTCTTCACTGTCAATATCTTCTTTAAAGAATCTGTATTCTTTATATATTTTTTTCTTTTTGGTACTGGGGATTGAACCCAGGGGCATTCTACCTCTGAGCTACATATGATCCATCCCTTTTTATTTTTTATTTTGAAACAAGGTCTCACTAAGTTGCTGAAGCTGGCTTCAAACCTTTGATCCTCCTGTCTCAGCCTCCCAAGTGTGCCAACACAACTGCCTAGGAATATGTATTCTTAATAATCTATTTAAGTGATGGAATCTATATTATCAATAAACTATTTTAACATGGAAAATTATAAAGTAATATTGTCTAAAGAATGTATATTCAGTTGCATGTACATATAGATTATTACTATACAATATTATTTCTTAATAAAACTACTGCCTGCTATGTTAATGAATTTATGGGTGAATTTTTAATCTCATCTATTAACCAAAATCATATGATTTTATAAAACATTTATAAATAAAAGGTAGATAAGGAACAGCATAATATATTAATAAATATACTCTGAGCAAAAAACAATGTTTCTGGAATATAGAGTAAGATGCTTAGATCTAGATCTACCATTTTTCTTCTTGTGCTCAAAACTACAAAGCATTACTTTTCTTAACAAATGGAAAATAGTTTGGCAATGATTTTGACAGAAACATAGGAAAGAAAGACAAACAGAAACGCATTAGTGTTTTGCAAACTAATTTCTGAGGAGCCGTAGCCTGAACTCCTGGGGTGAGGAAATGAGACTTGACATGACGATGCCACTTCCTAGTTCCTGAGAATTTCATAATCCATTCCCTGTGATCTGTCTTCCAGCAGCCTGGCCTGAGTCCCAGAAACAAAAATACATGAACTTTCTATTTCTCCATTGACCTCCAATCCAACTAAGCAAAAAGAAAAGAATGTCTCCTCCTGTCTGCCCTCTTCCCTTATCAAATATCTCCGATGTGCCAACTGTCCCCACATGGCTTCTGAACTTTCCCATCCATACCCAGAGTCCACCAGGATTTGTCAGTTACTCTCCCCATCCTTCCAGATGAGCAAGGAAGCATTTGCCAGGACAGCCTCGCCTCCAGGACCACAGCTGGTGTCCATTCTGCCCCGGCACAGAAAGAACCAGAAGGACTCAGGCACACTGCAGTCCAGCAGCCATACTTGTGCTATTCTCTGCTCACTATCAGTTTCCAAGATGCATTTGAGAAAAATCAGGAATAAGCAGCTAAGGACAAGGCCGGCTGCACGACAGGACGGTCTTTCACTTGGCTAACAGCTGTGACTTACACAGGGCTCTGCAAATGGCTGTAATCTTTCCCAGAATGCTGTCAGCATGTTTTCTGCATACTAAGATTGAGTCCCCCTTGCTGACCTCACCCGGTGGGCCTCAGTTAAGTGCTCAGGTATTTTTTTCCAAGCAGCCTGGTGGTGTTCCTCTCAGGTTCTCCAGCCCAGCAGTTCCCAACATGCTCTTGACAATGACAAAGATGACCAATGACATTCTGCCCATGGACAAAGTCAGATCTGATAAAACCCACACGTCCTCAATCACACAAGAATGCGTGGCAGAGAAGTCAAATACTAATTTTTAATAACTATTCATAGGTCTGTATGTGAAATACTACCCTTTCCTCTCCCATTCAAGAAGGTATTTCAGAATATCAGTACACAGGGACATATCATTGGGGAAATTTTAAAGCCACTGAAGTTTATTCAAAATTTAAATGATTAGGAAATAGGCATCTCAGTTATTAGTAACAATGACTCATAGCACACCTTAGCCGTGACTTACTGCCTTAACCACCCAGCCACCCAGGAAACACTGTGACTTCCAAAGATGTCAACTTACCTTGGCTCTGTTCCTGCTATAAGATTGCTAGAGGCAGTTCTGGCCCCTGTGGTTTCTTCGGTTCTTTGCAAAGCCCATTGGGTGTTCCTATTACTCTTTCCATAGCTGATTCCTCCAGAATCAAATCCATGGTTTTCCTCCTCTTGTCAAGAGCTATATCCATCATAGGTTAAGAAAGAACAAGATCCAGTAGAAAGAGCTCAGCGGTGGCACAGCCAAACTGCTGCTGGCCGCAGCTCACGGTCCAAGCACTAAGAGGGTGCTGTGCTTTGTTCCCTTCGACTCCCCAAATGCCATCTGTTGCCCATGCCATCTTTTTCCCACAGTGTTTCAAATCCTGCCAACTATGATCTATGGTTATGCTTATTTTGAAATATACATACAAAAGAATATATAATATATGCATACCCAGTTTGAAGAATAAAAACTGAATGCCCCTGTACCTAACACTTCACCCCTTACAGAGGTGAATTTTGTAATAATCATTATTTTTTTTCTTTAAGATTCTATTACTGATGGTATAGCCTAAACAATGTATTGTTGGCTTCTACCTAGTTTTGAACTTTAATTAAATGAATGAATTAAATATATTATTATATGACTTCCAAAGAAGCAACATTAGGTTTTGATATCCATCTATTTTGCTATCTACAGCTGCAGCTGACTTCTTTTTATTGCTGTATAGTATTCCATTATATGAATATGCCCTAGTCTGCCTGACCTGTTAATGTTTTTTAGTTTTTTGTTTGCCAGCTTGCCTTTTTATTTATTTATTTTTTGTGGTACTGGGGATTGAACCCAGGGGCATTCTACCTCTGAGCTATACCCCCAGCCCTATTTTATTTTTATTTTTGAAACAGGGTCTCACTAGGTTGATGAGTCTCACTACTTGCTGAGGCTGTCCTCGAACCTATGATCCTTCTGTCTCAGCCTCCCAAGTACTGGGATTACAAGTGTGTGCCACCATGCCTGGTTGCTAGCTTGCCTTTTAAAAATATCTTCTGTGAACATTGTTGAATCTGTTTCCTGGTATATAAACACAGTTTTCTGTAGGGTTTCCTTAAGAGTGGAATTGTTGGTTCATAGGATAATCACATATTCAATTTTATTATAAAGCACCTTTCTATATACTCTGTGGATTCATCTATGCGCTTTCTAGTCTGTTCAGCTAGTATTTTCAACTATTCCTGTGTTAATATAAAACTTTTTTAATTATCTTAGCTTTATTAAAAATCACAGTAAAATACGTCTTGTTCTTCTAAAATAGGATTATTTTTTAGGGGCACTGGGAATTGAACCCAAGGTTTCACACATATTAAGCATGCCATTCTACCACTGAGCTAGACCCCCAGCCCTTTTTTGAGTGGTTTTATTCTTCAGGTACCCTTTGCTTAAGCAAATAAACTTTAGAGTCTTTGAGCTATTTACACACACGCGCGCGTGCGCGTGCACGCACACACATATACATACTACCATTGGTTTGTATGTTAATTATAATAACTATGAATATAAAAATAAATTTGAAAATGAATAAATTTGACCTCTTTCTATCCAACTATATGAAACATCCCTTCTTTTAGTTAGAACTTAAATACCTTTTAATAGCATCCTAAGTTTCTTGATTCAGCGTTTGTATTTCATTTTTATTGATTGCTGTGTACTTGATCATCTCATAGTTATTATAAAGTATAAAACTCTTTAAAATTGCATTATCTAGCTTATTATTGATGGTGTGTGGAATTCAATTGACTTTGTTATATTTATTTAATGTGCAGAACCTTGCTATTAAACCTAATGACTTATTCAAAACTCTCTTCCATTTTTTACACAATTTTTATTTCATCTTGAATAATGGCAGTTGTACTTCTTCATTTCCAGTAACTAATCTTGGATTTTTGTTGGACTATGTTTTGTTGTCTGCCTCACTGCAATAGTTAGAACATCCAGCAGCATGTCGGATAGAAATGGTTCTAACCATGTCTCCTTGTCCTGCTCTTGACTTCAGAGGGAACGCTCTCAACATCCTACTGTCTACTATAATTTTTGATCCAAGTTTTTGTGGTTGCCCTTGACCAGGTTAAGAAAGTTCTCTCTATTCATAATTTGGTAAGAGTTTTTGTCATAAATATTTCTTTTAGCTAAATGGGGTGGCTAATACTGAATCCCAGAATTAAAAAGACATAAACCTATTCCCCCAGTCATGGCAAAGCTGATCTGAGCAGCAGTCCCTCCACCTAAGGAAAGCACCTCCACACTAACTGGCATGGGAGCAGGGCGCATGTCCTCTACAGAAAGGGACGTTCCTCAGTGAAAGGAAGAGAGAGCTGAGATCAGCATGGCCAGTCATTCTTCCAAAATTGGACAATCAGATGAGTCATTCATCTCACCGAGGGGCAGAATGAGTAAACAGATGTAGAGTTCCTCCACCAGAGTTGTTTTTAAAAAGAAGCTTTTCCCATAGAAGTATCCCTTTTTTTTTTTTTTCCTTTATGGTATGGGGATAGAACCCAGGGGCATTCTACCTCCAAGCTCCACCCCCAGCCCTATTTTTTTTATTCTTTATTTTAAAACAGGGTCTCACTAAGTTGCAGAGAGCCTCACTAAGTAGCTGAGACTGGCCCTGAACCTGCGATCCTCCTGTCTCAGCTCTCCCAAATACTGGGATTACAAATGTGCGCCACCACACCCAGCTGAAGTATTGCATTTTTAAAATGAGGCTTTCAAGCAGAGCATGGTGGTGCACACCTGTAATCCCAACACTTGGGAGGCTGAGACAGAAGGATTGCAAGTTAGTGAGACTCTTAGCAACCTAGCAAGACCCTGTTTCAAAATAGAAAATAAAATAGGGCTGGGGTGAAGCTCTGAGGTTGAATGCCCCTGAGTTCAATCCCAGTACCACAAATAAATAAAATAAATTAAAAGAATGCAGCTTTACACATGCAGAAGAACCAGTTTATAGAAAGTTCATGGGGCAGGGATGGGAAATGAGGAGTCTAGGGGAGAAACCACTGTATCCTACTAAAGTTCTCAACAAATATGCAGAATATGAAGGAGTGAAGACATTCTCACATCCAACCATCTGCTTAGAGGCAAGAACAATCAGACCAGGATCTCCCCTAAGTAAACTTTGAGTCAGTCTGTATAGTCTCTGCGTACACAACAACCAAAAGCAAAAAATATCTATCTAAGTTGTCCTCCGTGGAGGAGTTAGCTTTCAAACTTTCTTGACTATGTCCACAATAAGAAATAGATTTTACAAGATGGCCTTGCATGCACTGCACACCTGAACATTTCACAAAACAACTCCTACCCTTCCATCACAGAGAGCACTGGAGCACTTCCTAGCTCTATTCTGCTAATCTCTCTCAGTCTGCAATATAGAAGAGTGAGGAGGGAAGCTGTCTCAGCCGATCCAGGCTGCTAACACAAAATGCCTTATGATGCGTAATTGGTAACTACAGAAACTGACTCCTCATAGATCTGGAGGCAGAGGAGTCCAGCATCAAGTCACGAGAAGATTCATTATCCAAGGAAGACTCACTCTCTTCTTCTTTTGTCCTCACATGGCAGAAGTGGGAAGAGTAAAAAGGAACAAGGGCATTCCTTTCAGCTTCTTTCATGAGCACTAATCCATCCCTGAGGGTGCAATGCTCAGGACTTAATCACTTCCTGAAAGTCCCAGCCTTTAATGCCTTGGGTAGTTGGTTTCAACATATGAATTCTAGAGGGACACATACATCCAGGCCACAGTAGAAGTGGTGTAGAAGCATGAAAGTGTGGTCAGTGCTGCTGATGTCCCAGCCTGGAAGGTCCCCTTCACCAGGCCCGTGCACCATCCACCAACACCAGTACCTGTGAGTATTGGCTGAACAAAGTTTCCCAAAACAGTTCTTACCCTTACTTCATGTAAAACACTGAAGCTGAAGCTCATAGCTACACCCTTCCCTGGGTAAATACCTTTGGCCTACAGAAACCATCTCGCCAGAAAATGTCCAGGAGTTTAAACCCCACCCTCTCACCCTAAGTGTACCCCACAGCCAATGTCTGGTTGATATGTAAGGTCAGAAGCCCACCCAGGGGGCCTCAAGTTGGGATAACTTCGTGGTGCAGTGATCCTCCAGGGCCCCAGGGCTGAAGCTAGACTCCAGTAAAACCATTTCTGTGCTTGGCTTCTTCTCTGCTCCATCCCTGCTTCCCTCGCTCACTTACTGATTGTTTCTGAAACCCTCAATAAGTCACTTGCACACAACTTCCTATCTCAGCCTCTGCTTCCAGGAAGCCCAACCCAAGACAGGAAACTAGTAGACAGGGAAGAGGGGGGGATGGAGAGGGGAGTTGGCTATTCCAAGACCTCTTAGCAGCTCTGTCCAATTTCTTTCTTGAGTTTCGATCACAGCTTTATGATAAAACTCTCACCATGTTGAAAAATACC
Source organism: Glis glis (assembly GCA_004027185.1). Classification (NCBI taxonomy): domain Eukaryota; kingdom Metazoa; phylum Chordata; class Mammalia; order Rodentia; family Gliridae; genus Glis; species Glis glis. Next base: position 45,435 of record PVJS01005779.1, read on the forward strand.
TCACCTTAGTATCATAGATGGAGAAAGTGACAATTACAATGGACACTGGTGATCAATTAAATTCTTTCCTCATTGCAGAATCCAGCGTTAAATTATTCACATATTTTGTAAATTATAGTGGTATACTGGTATATCTCAACCTTTGGACTATGCTATAGTTTGATTATCTATAACTCTCTCTTGTTAGTAGCCTGTCTGTCTTGTATAGTAAAGATCAGTGACCAAGCAGAACAGAATACAGAAAGGGTCAGGAAAGAGAAGGTGTGGCCATATTTCATTGGACAATGAATGAATTTCAATTCAGATACATCATCCCCTTGGTGAGAATGCTACATAGCAAAAAATACATTCTTTCACATTCCAGTAACATTTACAGGCTAACCAAACAGCACCTCCAAACACCTGACCCACCATGACAGTTGTCTCAACCTTGCTTTTGCAACTGATATTCTGGGTCTCTTCAGTGATGAAGGCTAATGGCAGTCACAGATCCACATGTATATATGTTATATTTTTAGAATATTTAATCACAAGGAATTATGCTACTAATGGACATACAAGTATAACTTCACTCTAAAAATTCAACATAATGCATAAAGATGAAAATGACCTTTTATTTCTTTCATACAAAAAGTGGGAAACTAGTAGCTAAGAGTATGGGTTTTGAAGAAATGTCCTGTGTTCAGATTCCGGGTTTGCTACTTATTGATTGAGAAAAATAAATTATTTAACCTTTTGTGTGTGTGTGTGTGTGTGTGTGTGTGTGTGTGTGTGTGTGTGTGTTACTGGGAATTGAACCCAGGGGCATTCTACCTCTGAGCTATACCACGACAAATGGACCCAGATGACCTTGCCAAAAAACAAAAGAAAACTGATTAACATGAGAATATCATTAAAGCAAAGAACTGGTAGGAAATAAATATCTCAAGAAACTACTTTTTTAGAATATAAGATGTCATTTTTTAGTTCTAATTAATTTTAAGCCAGTTACTCCTTCTTTCTGTGATATACAGCAGCAATATATATACACATATGTGTGTGTGATAATCTAATCATACAACAATGAGACATGACTATCTTCCAACATGGTTGTGCATCACATATTATCGCCGTTACCCCCTAATATTTATTTTGGTCCATTCCTCCTCTGCCTGCAGTCCCAGGAGGCTGATGCATATTGGACTGCATCAGTGGGCTCCCTGCCCTCTAGCTTTGGTTGGATTTGGCCAAAAGAAGGCACTAGTAGGAAACTGGAAAGGAAGAGATGGATGAGATTGAGGTGAGATATTTATTCCCCCAGCTTCCTCCCTGCCAATCATGAAAGGTTGTCCACATCTCTCTGCAGGAGGCCACGACTCCTGAAAACAGGCCCTGGTCATGAAGTTCACTTGCATACTCCTGCTCTTCTTCTTCCTTCCTCTCCTCCTCCTGGTTCTCCCCCTCACTCCACACCTCTCTCTCTCTCTCTCTCTCTCTCTCTCTCTCTCTCTCTCAATCCAATAACCACAATAAGGGATAGGAATAATTTCCCATCCTTACTATCCTTGGAGTTATTGTGTCATTCACCCTTGCTCTCCCTAACTGCCCTTTAGTCAAGAGGCCCTTATTATTAGTTTCTCTTCAAGTTCTCCAAATTGAGTGTTCCACCTGTTTCTGGGACTCTGACTGATACATTTAATGAAAGTCAATGGGGGGTATAACTTTATTTTCATGAACAAAATTAATTTTAATTGCATTTCTGAATGTCCCAGGTCACTGTTCTCTTGTAATAAATAGCATATTTGTTTCAGTCAGCATCCTTGTTGCTATGACTCAAAATACCTGACCACCACAACTCAGACAAAGGAAAATTTATTTGCTCACAGTTCTGGAGGTTTCAGTCCAGGTCAGGTCTGCAGAGCTCAGGGCATGGTGGCAGGAAGCAGAAAGAGAGTCAAGGAACGGGTCCCTGGACATGTATATGGTCCCCGAGACCACAACCCCAATGATTTACCTCCTCCAGTCACACCCTACCTGCCGAGGTTACCATCTAATAAATCCATTACAATGAGATTAGAACCCTCATGATTCAATGATATCAGCTCTGATCATCCATCCATACATGAGCTCTTCCAGGGACATTCTACATCCAAACCATATCAGTATGTGAATTTTGTTCCACCATTGCTTCCACCAGTGACAGTAACTTTGACTCAGGGATTGAATACATGGAGAACCATTCTTAAACTGTGCCTACACCCAAAATAATTTCTAATTTTTTTCTAATTTAGTGTGCCTACACTGTGATCAGTGATAACTGGTCCATTTAATGAACCGTAGTGGAGATCAATCTCAGTCCACAAAATCAAGTCAGAAAGAATTAACACATCTTTCTTTCCTAGGAGTCAATTTCAAATTTAAGCTTTCATCCAGGTGGTAGGAAACAATCTCAGTGGTTCTGTGGTCTCTCCTCTTGCCTTAGTTTGTGTCTGAGTTCCAAGGGTACAGAGGAAGGAGGGTTTGACTGCATTCAGTCATGTGTGTACAAAGTTTACCCAAGAGATGGCCAGTGTTTTGTCCCTATGGCTTGCTGAGGTTCAATTTCTCATTGTTCAGTTTCTTACAGGTCCAATAGCGCTGGTTTCTGTGAGACTGTCTCTGGTCTAGTCTACCTAGATACACCTCCTGGGGTCTTGCTCCCTCTGCAGGATGCTCTCAGGATCCCCACTTCTCTAGGGCCCACTGACAACTCTCCTTTCCCCCATCCAGCCCTAGAGAGGAGTCTTCCACTCTATAGCAATCACTTCCATGAACCCCTGCTTCTGCTGAGCCACTCTGCTTCTTCCCTCCAATCACTTTCTACTTTTCTCATCCTGGTTGGATAATCCAAGCCCTCCTATGGGCTTAGCCTTTGAACACAAAGCCAGGAGCAAGGGAGGGCTTCCTTTCTCACTTTCAATCCTACCCTCAACTTCCCTGAGGAAATGAGGTCACCAAACATGAAAGAAACAGGAAACAAAGTACTACAAACCAATCTCTTAAAATACTCTTAGCTACACGGGCCTAAGTGGTTAATTTATGTAGAAAAAAAAAAAGCTCTCAGATGGCTTGTGACTTTGCCCTTGGTACCTGCATTTGTATTTTTGTGGACAGCAGTTTTTCCTCTTCCATACTTGACCAGATGGTGGTATCTAGGCCTTGTGATCCAAACACGAAAGCTTATCAAGAGACACAGATGCCTGAATTGAACAAGACTATTCCACTCAATCACATTTACTATTTAAAAAGATAATTTGTACATCGATTGACTTAAAATAACTAATCTACCATTGCTAGTGCTTTTTTAATCATTTAAAAATATTTTATAAGCAGGAAACACTTCCATTGGCTTTGTATACGTATGTGAAATTATCAATGCCAATCTAAATATCATGTATGAGGAAGAGGAGGAAGTAGGGAGGAAGCCAGGGGGAAGCTACCAATACTGTGTGTATGTATGTCCCTATTACTCTGAACTACATTATGATGTGAGACATTTTAAAAAATTAAAAGTAAATAAAATCAGGAAACAATTTCACAACCCTGAACAACTTGATCCACCTCTCCTTAATATCAAAACCCCTATCACCCTTTTCAACAAGAAGAAAGTTGTTTAACAATAGGAAATTAAAAGCAGGATTTCCTTCCTCATGAAGTTGACTACCCGCAGAATGAACCAATTTTCGAATAATTAGCCCCTTAATCATTGCTCTGGCAAACTTCCTATTCATTCCCCAAAAGAGCTTTAAGCTTTAAGAAAATCATGGTCCTTTTTTCCAGATCAGTTTGCAACATTTTTAAGTAGCAAAAATGATTACATACATGTCCTAAAAAGATTTCACCCCAAGATGTTACCTACACACAATCAAATTTCTTTTTTCTTAACTTTTCAACAATCATGCACTTAGTCTTTGCCAGACTGGCAAGAAATGTGAGGAGCCTCACCCTGTGGCTTCACTCTAAATTCAGGCCCAGCAGGCTTTGAAGGTGAGCATGAAAGATCTGCAGAAGGATTCTAATATACAAGCCCAGCTGGAGAATGTTAGAGACCCTATAGAAGCCCCCTCAAGATGTGACAGGATTCCTTGCATTTCCACCTATAAATGCAACCTCCCTCAACCTCAAATATCCTGTGATCCTTCAACTACTGAGAACGCTTCCACCTTGGTCTTTTAATATATTTTACTTAACACACCTCCTCTTGTCACCAGACAGTCTCTTCAAATCCCATCACAGGGCTCCATTTCTGATCAGAAAGAACCAGATCCAAGCTGTGCTTGGTTTAGGCTCAAAGGCAAATTCCTAAATCCATTAATAACCTCCCTGAAATGACCAGTTACAGCAAAAGAGTCCCAGAGGTCAACAGCCTCGAGAAACAGACAGGATCTTCAGTTGTCTTATAGTGAAAACACTCCTAAGTCCCACCTTCTCCTTTGGATTTCAGAATGGGCAAACCAGGTAAGTGGCTTCAGTCAAGGTCATTCATCTTCACAAGCTGTACTCTATAAATAGCAAGTAGAGATACAATTTAGTATGGCTGGATGACCAATCAATAAGCAACTGAGGAATGGGGCTGTCTATGAGTTCGCTTTAAAGCTGCAAGAAAAATAGATACATTTTAAGACTGTTAAACCAAGAATAGTGGTGCATACCTGTAATCCCAGTACTTAGGAGGCTGAGACAGGAAGATGGCAGGTTCAAGACCAGCCACAGCAACTTAGTGAGACTCTATATCAAAATAAATTAATTAATTAAAAGGGCTGAGGGTGTAGCTCAGAGGTAGAATACCCCTGGGTTGAATTCCCATTATAAAAAAAAAGTTTATTAAAAAAATCTGCCAAGCAGGATCCTATCCACACGTAGGACACATTAATTTCTCTTTTTATTTTATGCCCTAAGGAATTAATGCTATTATCCAATGATGCTTATTATAAACCCTAAGCATTAATCTTCCCGTGGCTGTTCAGTGAAGTTCTATGTCACTAATGCCCCCTTTTTTAGTCATTACCTGGTCTAGGAAAGACAGGATCATTTTGAGTCTCTGAAGTCTTAAAAGCAAGCATTCACCAAATTCTTTCCACTTGTTTGAGCTTATTTACTGTTTTTTTTAACCTTCTAACTGTAACATTCCATGAACCCCGCCAACACCATTCTACAAACACCTGGCTTAGTCATGGAGAGGAAGAAAGAGGCTCCAGGCAGGAAGACTGAACTGAGTAAGCCCTGGCCTGTTTTCATTTATAAAATCCCCGTCTCTGAAAGCGGATGGAGAGGCAGGGCCACAGAGACTCCTGGAGGCATCAATCTGCTTGAATTAATGTTTTGCTACCCAGAATCTGAATGCTGAGCTTAAGAACTTGCATTTGGGGAGAACGTGCCATGTGTGTCTGGGTATGCAGTGCAGATTGACAGGGAAACCACCGTTGACTTTACGGAGCATATCTGGATGCTATAAATCACCAGCGTTACATATGTTAAGAGGGATGCAAGCATTATTACAATATTAGAACCATCTCCCCTTCCAGGGTACTTTTACACCTAGCTTATTGAATGAATTATATATAAATCATGTGTCATGTCTTTTAGTTGTTTGCTTTATCATGTTCCAAAATTACTATTATTTGTATCTATCCATGTACTCTTAGAAAACCCAAAATTAATTGACATTGTCTTAGAATGAATAAATTGCAATAGTGTCTAACACAAAATACATATGTAAAAGGTAATAGCTTTCTGCCCAGTAGGGAAAACAAGGGAAATAAAGGGAAAAGTGAGTCTATTCAGATTAACAGTAATATGTAATACTTGGGAATAACTTTAACAGGAACTATAAATATGCTTATGAAGAAAACAAAACTTTATTGAAGAACATTAAAAAATTACTTTACTAAATGAAAATGCATACCACATACTTAGATGGAAAGAATGAATATTTAATAAGGTCAATACTTTCCAAATTAACATGAGGGTTTAATGCAGTGCTAATTAAAATACCAATTTAAATTTTTTGGTTGCTAATTATTAAAGTGATCTGAAAGTTCATCTGGAAGAATAAGTAGGAAAGAATAACTAACAACTGAAAAATAAGTGCATTGCACATCAGAGGTAGGTAAACCATAACACAACACAAAAAGTTAAATCATGATGGAATTAGCACAAGAATATAAAAGTAATCAAATACAATTGACTACTTAAACCAGAACTGAGCCTACTAATATAAACTTTTTCTAAACACAAATATAACATGTGAATGAGGAAAGGGACATACGAATCAATGGTGAAAAGTATTGGGACAATTGCATTAGTCACTTGTCTGTCACATGCAGTCATGCAATCTTATGCACATTCTCCCTCTGTTTTGATAAATTTTCACACCGTGAGGACTGCATTTCCCCCAAATAATTTCCAGAAAAATTCCCTTCCTACTCCGATGCAGCCATGTGAGACTTGCCCTCAAAAGTAAGGAAACTAGCTCTAAATGTCTTGCTGGTCCAGGTGGCAGCAGAGGCAGCTGGCAGATTCCTCAAATGACCAGTCCTGTGGCCCAGCTCTGGGCATAACGCTGGACTGTCACCTCTGAGCTCCCTGAGTCTGTGAGCCATACAGAATCCCCAGCATATTCCACATCAGCTTAAACTAGCTGGAGTAGATTCTGTTGTTGGCAAATAAGGTTATATAAAAATTGATCATTGGTTTTTTAAGTTACTTAAATCCTTATTTCACACCTTCCCATTAAAATAAATTTCATGCAGATTAGGAAATCTGTTTTTACAAATCTGTTTTCAAACCATGTTTGAAAATCTAAAGAAAAATGTACATGATCTCTGGATGGAAAAGGACTTCCTAATGAAGGAAAGCAAAAACTGGAACGAGGAAAAGCTAAATATATTTCAACACTTTAAAACATCACATTTCACCAGACATGGTGGCCCACGCCTGTAATTCCAGTACTTGGGAGGCTGACACAGGAGGATCACAGGTTCAAGGTCAGCATCAGCAACTTAGCGAGACCCTCAGCAACCTAGTGAGACCCTGTTTCAACATAAAAAGGACCAGGGGTGTAGCTCAGAGGTAGAATGCCCCTGGGTTCAATCCCCCAATCTCCAGTATCAAAAAGAATGTTACATTTGTGTCCTTGAGGGGGTTACAGATGGCTAACAAATATATATGTTAGCTTATTTTATATATATATATATATATTTTTTTTTTTTTTTGCCGTACTGGGGATTGAACCCAGGGGCGTTCCACCTCCGTGCTACACCCCTGGCCCTATTTTTTATACTTTATTTTGAAACCGGGTCTCACGAAGTTGTGGAGGGCCTCACTAGGTAGAGAGAGAGAGAGAGAGAGAGAGAGAGAGAGACAGGGAGAGAGAGAGAGAGCTGAGGCTGGCCGTGAACCCGGATCCTCCGGTCTCTGCCTCCCAAAGTACTGGGATTACAAGCGTGCGCCACCACGCCCGGCTTTATTTATATATTTTTACAAAGCTCACTAGCAATTAAATAAATAGTAAAAATAATAAAATAATTTTACCTATCAAGTTAGCAAAGGTTTTATTAGTAATACTAATAATACTCAAAACTAAAAAATAGTAATTAATTTGCTCAATTGGCAGGAATGTGAATTGGTGCAAATTTTCTAGAATATAATTTTACAACATGTATATTATGGATCTTTAAAATATTTATGCTATACAAGAAGCCCAGTATTTTTACTTCTAGGAATCTGCATAAAGAAACAAATTATTTATACTTTTCTATATTACTTTTACAAGCAGAAAAACAAAGGTATTACAAGGGTACTAAATAAAAGTTTAATGGAAAAAGAGACTACAAGAAAATCTTCTGGCAAGAATGCTTTAACATGATACTTCCCACTCCAAACATTTTAAATTATATATCAATGAGTGAAAGTAAAAACAGTTTGACTTGGTCTACATGACAGAAACCTATAAAAGCAAGGAAACTCTGCCCTTCAGGCACATCAGGAGGAAAATCGGTAGCAGTGACCACATTATATCTTGGAAGGAAAAGCATAGCCAAGGGTTCACCTGCCTTTGTTACTCAGGCTTGGCGCAGGGGAAAAGAAGGAAAGGTTTTTAAAGTTTTCTGGAAAATCCCTCCAGTCCTAGGCTAAGGTAAGTATTTAACCCAAACTGTCCAGAGATAACATAAGAGACTGAAAGATGGTCATTGAGAAGAGATTTTATCTTTCTAGGCTAACAGTCTTAACAACCCCAACGTTATTTATTTTTATCAGAAGCCAATACAGCTCCTCACTGGAAGCCAATGCCTTAGACCAGGGAACAAACTGGAACCCAAGGGTCAGAGGAACGCGTGGGAAGCCAGGGCCAGCCCAGGCCAGGCAGGGCAGCAGCATCCTGGGACACCAGAGCCAGCCCAGCGCGGGGATCAGGAAGATGAGAAAAGAGATGTGAGTTGTTTTCTAAATTAAAATGGGGAACCAGGCTTAGTGGTGCACTCTTGTAATCCCAGTTCTTGGGAGGCTGAGACGGAAGGATCCGGGTTCACGGCCAGCCTCAGCTACTTAGTGAGGCCCTCTGCAACTTAGTGAGACCCTGTTTCAAAATAAAGAATAAAAAAATAGGGTTAAGGGTGTAGCTCGGAGGTAGAATGCCCCTGGATTCAATCTCCAGTACCGCAAAAAAATAAAATGGGGGACATAGACTCTAAAATTCCCACTGTACTTACAGAGACCATAAGACAGAACATTTAACACTGAAACTATTGCAGAACACCCATATGGCCACTGTGTGGTTCCAGTGTCATCTCCATATTTACAACATGGTATCCTAACAGGGCCCGCCATTCTGGGGTAGCCAAGTACTCAGACTTAGCTTAGCCTCAATCACAGAAATAATTAGCTAGAAAGTAAGACCTAAAATGTTATCAAAACTAAAGTTCTGAAGCAAAGAGAAGATGTAATTCTGGATATAATAACCCAAAATGAATAGCAAAATATACAATAATGGCCCTGCATCTGAATTTTCATTAAGAATATTAATATAATTGCTTAAATTTGGAAATTACTTATTTCAGGAACTAGACACCTGAATTTCACATAATTCTCCCAAGACTTTCGGTAAATTATTAATTTTATCCCTCATTTATGACTATCTCATAATTGTTTTTAAGTATCACCTCCCTTATGAAATAACTGAGACTGTTTTTAGATGCCACAAAGCATTGACAGGAGACAGAAAACACGAGGACAAATGGTTCAAAGATACAAATATGAGAAATGGGATGTAGGTGAGGCTGGGAGGTGGGCCACACAGACAGCAGACCCTGTCATCCGGAACTCTATTTGTACAGGGTGCCCAGTATCAATCGTCCCAACCACACAGAGCAGGAAATAACACCAGTGATATTACCAAAGATATTACCATTAATACCAGTGGTATACCAGTGATAATACCAGTGATATTACCAATAATACCAGTGATATGCCCAGTATCAATCGTCCCAACCACACAGAGCAGGAAATAATACCAGTGGTATTACCAGTGATATTACCAGGAAATAATACCAGTGATAATACCAGTGAAGACATAAAGGACAGATACAGGGAGATGTTTTTACTCATCCCGACAATTCTAAATTTTCCAACTTTGAGTCTACCTAAATCTAGAAACATAACTGATATATAACTACTAACTTTCCATGGCAGTCACCATGTTCATAATCATGACCAGGAGTGATAATAAATCATCAGAGTTCATTTTCAGAGATGGAAACTGAGAGATGTCTGCCATGTTCAAGGAAGACAGCTTTGTTAGCTGGTTTTTCATCACTGTAACCAAAATGCCTGACATAACTTGGAGGAGGTAAGCTTTATTTTGGCTCATGGTTGCAGAGGTCTCAGTCCGCGGTCAGTTGATTCCATGGCTTTGAGCCTGAGATGAGTCAGAACGTCATGGTGGAAGTGTGTGGTGAAAGAGAGTTGTTCAGCTCATGGCAGCCGGGAAGCAGAAAGAGAGAGAGAATCTAGGGACAAGATATAGTCCTGGAGGGCATGCTGCTAGTGGCCTAATTCCTCCCACTATATCCTACCTGCCCATAGTTTCCACCATCTCCCAGTAGTCCTTTCAAATTATTAACCCACTGACGAGGTTAGAGCTCTTATGATCCAATCACATCCCGAAAGTGCCGCCTCTGGACATTGCTGCACTGGGGGTTAATCCTTCAACACATGAGCTTTTGGAGGACCCTCCAAATCCAAACTGTAACAGCAGCAATATGAATATGACCCAGGATATAACAACACAGGATTGTATCAAGACAGAGTCAACCGTGACTCACAATACTGTAATGTGGCCTATAGTATAACTAGAAAATAATCTATCTTGTGTTCTTTGGTACCATCCAAAGAAAAGGTCACAGTGTTTAATTTCAGGTATATAATACAACGTTTAAACCCATTTTACTATTATTTATGAACATGTGAAATAAAAACTTTTCCTGCATACACGTAGAGTCAATTAATTGTTTTATCAGTTCATGGTGAAATCAGCTCAGGTCAGGCCATTTAATCTAACCTCAAGTAGAAAGGTTTCTCCTTTATGAATAATTCTGATTCAAGGAAAATATGTTTAAGAGATATTTTTCAAGGAAGTCAGAGAGAATGCAGAACTGCAAAATAGAGAATGTGAAGAGCTGTCTCCCTAAAACTATCACCTCTCCTCCCAGCTCCCAGCCCTCAGCAAGTGTTCCCCATACCTGCTCCGCTCCAGCAAACCAGGCCCTCACAACTGAAACAAAATAAAAGTTCAGGTTGTAAGGGAGACTGGTGGCCACCTTGTCCTATTCTGCTCCCGGTGGCCCTTTCCATTCCTGGAAACTAACTCTCTGGTCTCTTGTTCACTTTCAGCCTCTTTTCCAAGATTTCTGTCTTCTGCATCAGTTAACATGTCCACCACTCTGCAAACCACCTTCCCATAACAACCAAGCCTTTCCTCTCCCACACAACAGCAACTCCAATGACTAAGACTCTAGGAGGTCCTGGGACCAACCCAGCTCCTCAGCCCGTAGGGATGGAGACAACATGAGCATCAGCACCCCTGCCTTTACCCCATCTGATGGAACCAAGAACTGAGTCAATTGCTTACAACCAAGGAGCCTAGGAGGCTTGCAGACTCCCCAACTCATACCTGCCACCCCATCCTTCATGCCACATTCCCTATTGCCTACTTAAGCCAACCCTGTCCCATAGACAGAGCACGCCCAGCTCTGCATCCCACCTACTGTGCCAGCCATGTTGCACGCCCCAGGCACTGGGCTCTGCTCTGTCTGGACTGAGATCTCTGCATACTCCAAGTGCACTAGCAAGACACCCATGACTTCACTGCCTACGTGGACCATCTCTGACCCACAACTGTCCCAATGCACACTATTCCTCCACACTCCTTCTGACCCACCTTGCCCTCACCATCAGTACTGTACATGTACCCCACTCTGAGCTCTTCTCCTTGCATTGAAGCCCAGCTGTGCCCTGACTAACAGCTTCCAAATGCTGTTCAAAGTCTGGGCTGACATCATACCTACCCCTTCATCCTGCACCTCTGCTCCAGCCCTCAGTCCCAACACCTCAGTCCCAACCTTGCCAGGGGGCATGAGGAGATGGAAGTCATGATACTTTCGATTGAATAATAGCCTCAAATTCTGGCAGATCCTGTATCCACAAGACTGTGCCATATTTTGGGTTATATGAAGAAGCATCATGGTCTTGGGTGGCTTTGAGCAAGCCAATAAGAGTTACTTTAAGAATTCTCTGCTCTTTGGTCTTAAAAACGTCCTCATCTTGCTACAGAGGTCTGCATGACTAACACTGCTACATACCTCCCTCATCCAGCATCTGACCTCACTTTCTAGGAGGCCCCCTCCACTCTGGCAACATCCTACCCCAGACTCCAAGCAAAGCACAACTACTTCTCCCCAAGAGGCTGCCTCCTGGCTCTCCAAAACACCACTCCCTTTCCTCCAAAAGAGCCTCCCAGCCCTCCCTCGCCAGAACACCAACCCTCCTGCTTAATAAATAATTCTTACATCTTCCTCCAATCCTCTTCCTCCTTCTCCCTTGCTGCTTACACTTAACATCCTGATGTCAAAAAGGAGGCGGAGGTGGGGGAGGGCTGCAGTCAGGAGGGAAGAAGATACATTAGCTCACTGGCATTCCCTAATAGGGTCTTTTTCAAAATTTGAAGGGTGCTCCACAAGCTGGAACAAATTTCTTTCAAGCCCGTTTAGCCTTTCTTGTGCTTTTTCCATTATCATTTTTATAGTGGAGATTTCAGTGAGGATTCTCAGTGAGTCATTTTATGAGGCAGCTCCATCTGTACCATCTGCAGGCATGACTTTCCCGTCACTCTAGACATTACGTATCTCCTTATGGCAGCCGGACAGGGGGTGGGGATTGCCAAGCCAGGTCACATGCCAGGAGTCCATCACTCATCCGAAGGGGGTGGGCAGGGTCTGCTTACAATTAGGTTCAACTCCGGGTTCTGGATAATATGTCCCTGTGGCTTCACATTCTTTCTTGCCAGCTCCCTGCTGGGCCCAGGAGGAGTTGGGGTCCTGCCTTCTTGGTTGCTTTTCTTCTGTCTCCCCCTCTTCTTGCTCTCCATTGTCCTCATCTGCATCTGTCTATTCCTCTTTCCATCATTCCATTTCTCTCTCTCTCTCTCTCTCTCTCTCTCTTTCTCTCCTTACAACTTTCCATCTCTTTCTCTCTTTCCATCTCTCTTCTGCCTCTCTCCCACTTGGTCTCATTCTTCATCTCCCTGCTCTTTCCCTCCCTATTGTTCTTCTCCCAGTCTCTGGTCCTTTGCAAAGAGAATTTTCATGTCACATTAACAGAGAATATAGTTGTTTCTCAAAATGTAACCAAAAAGCCGGGGCAGAACTAATAAAGAAAATTCATCTCCAACAGAGAGAATCGCACCTTTGAAATGTTTTTAAGACTAATCATGACTTGTATATAATGCTAATTGCTGAATAAAACATATCTTAAGTCTTTAGGGGTGGGAGTGGGAATGCCATTTGTAAAATGAGGATTAGAGAGAAGAGGTCACCACTTAATGAGGAAGTAGGACTCCTCTGAACAGTCATTTCAAGCCTGTCACTAATGTACACAAAATTTAATCTAGAATAAATTAGCTTGGTGTCAATCAACTCTCTCACATTCTGTTACATTCACTGTAAAACACCATAACCCAAAAATTAGGTTGTGATTGTGATTTTTCCCAATAACTCATTCTTTTGCATATAATTTGCATCTTATTTATAAAAGCTATATATACATAAACAAAGACTTCCAAATTATCAACACTGCCAATTTTTTTTCATTTAAATTATCCTCAATGCTGGCAAAAGAAAAAAAGTCTGTACTTTGAACTCAGTGGAACTATTGCTCTATTAAACACATGAATCAATTTCATGATTTTTTTTGGCCTTTGTCATATTAAATCTCTAAACATCAAGGGGGATTACTGGGGCTTCTTTTAAGCACCACAAAGATATTCATGCAGGTGGCATTAGACATACTCAATGTGTTATCAAGCCCAAATCAATATGTGTTCAAATTCCTGCCTTTTTAGCTCACATGTTACATGGCAATTAACTCCCAAAAGTCAGCTTCCTCAGCTATAAAATGTGCACCCTATCACCTACCATGCAGGATCCTTAGGAAAATCTAATGAGATGCTCCTTCTATTCCAGCTAAGATGCAGATAATGCCAGATGCCATTTCCCTTTCTTAATAAGCTACGCTGTTTGGTATTATGGAAATTAACAAAATCATCCAGTGATGTAGATAGTTGAATAATGGATGATCTTTGTGATTTCAAGTGTTTTTTTTAATTACTTGACAGTCTTTCATACAATTTATTCCATTGTCTCACCCTTAGCACTGTCAATAACAGTAATAGCAAGAGCTATATTTATTTAGTCAAGTTCTGTGCTGTTTTATATAAATTATCTCCTTTTGTCTCATAACAATCTTTTTTTTTTTTTTTGCGGTACCGGGAATTGAACCCAGGGGCATTCTACCTCCAAGCTACACCCCCAGCCCTATTTTTTATACTTTTTATTTTGAAACCAGGTCTCACGAAGTTGCAGAGGGCCTCACTAGCTGAGACTGGCTATGAACCCGGATCCTCCAGTCTCTGCCTCCCAAGTACTGGGATTACAAGCGTGCACCACCACGCCCAGCTCATAACAATCTTTTGAAACAGGTATTTTCTTCCTTTTTCAAGAAGCCAAGGATCACAGATATTTATTAACTTGCCTAATGTCACATACTAGTATGTGGCACAGCTGGGAACCTACACCAAGTCTTTCAAACACAGATTCCTTGTTCTGACCCCGAGGCAATGGTAGCACAAGAGAGTAGAAGAGAGTTCTGCTAACTGTGAGGGGGAGAGAATGACCATATTCTCTCTTACTAACAAGTAACTATCAAATTCTGTCATCACAGAATACTCTGTGATATATTGGCTAACAAACCATTGAGTGTTTTTAAGTCTACGGACAGTCCAGAAAGCCAACAGCAATTCCCAGTCTTGACTTTTGTAAAACAACAGTGTTTACCCCAGTCTTTCTCCATCACAGGAACCGAGCCTCAACTCTGACATGGTTGCAAGACCATTTAGAATGGAGCCCAACCTAAAAATAAATTAAATAAAATGGAGCCCAAGTCCTAGGTTTAAGTCTCAGCTCTAACTGTGAGCTGTGTGCCCTACATAAACTCCTGTTGCCTTGCTGATCCTCTTTTTTCTCAGCTTTCAAATGTTGAAAGATATCTAGAATAAAAGTTGAGTATTGACCCAAAGATTATTTAAAATAATACTTGTACATAAATAATAAAGTATTTTTTACTTTCCAAGACATCTTTTCCAATGAACAATGTAAAAAAATAATTAATTAGTTAATTAATTAATTTTTTAAAAGCAGGTAAGTATAGAACTGAAAGATATTTGGTCTGTGAGCCACTTTACCAAGGCAAGAGCACCATGCCTGTCATTGTCTACCATCCAAAAACTCCATGTAAGAAAGAATGGGGGTGGGGAAGGCTGGGGGAACTTTTGACAACATACCAGTGAGTAACAGAATGTACACATTAATTCATGGCAGAAAAAGAAGTATAATTCATGGCAGAGAAAAATACAAAGTCTGTACATTTTTCTATACACTAACATTTTCTGTGCATTTTTATCTATATATTAGCATCACATTGCCATCTGTGGAATTTAATTTGAAATCTTCTCCAAGGCCTAGGAAAAAAAATAGACCTAAGACCCTCATGGAGTTTGCTTCTCTTTGCCAAAGGCCATTTATGTCGATCAACTACTCTTGATCACTTTAGACCTTCTCTCTTCTTACTTGAAAACTCCCACAGGATTCGAGCTGCAACAAATGCTTTCCTGGGCACTGTGTGGTGAGTTTCCATTTTGTATTGCTCATTCAGGATCCAGCATGGACATAAACCTAATGTAGAAAGCAGCCATCTGGATCCATGGTGATAGAGCCATCTGAAAACAGAAAACATGGCGTGCCCTGTCCTTTCTGTTGGATCCAGGTGGGAGGATTCACTCCCTAAACCATTCTCAGCAATGCAACAGCTCAACTTGGGTGAAGATTAGGAAAAAGGATGGTCTGACAGTCAACTGAATATGAGATTCTGTTCAGATGGCCTCCAGTGATGAATGAATGGCATTCTAGAGCTCAGGGCCCAATATGCAATTCTTTGTGTGTGACCTTGACAAATCCCTTAACCCTTCTCATCTCGGTTTTCTTATTTGTAAAATTATAAGACTCAAGTAAATGGTCTCTCTCTAAGCCGAGTCTATCCAGTAATTTTAAACATTCACTACATTAAGCAAAGCTAAAATAATTTGATTTCTGATTAAACTCTGTTTACCATTTACTCTAAGAGTCTTGGGGAGGGGAGGGGGGAGAGAGGGAGGATCAATGAAGGAATCATGTCCATTGACATTGTGTACATATGTGAGAATATCAATGCCAATCTCGATATCTTGTATAGGGAAGGGGGTAGTGGGGAGGGGTCCAGAGGAAAGCCCACCAAGTGCTGTGTGCATGTATGACACTATTACTATGAACTATTATGATGTGAGACTATAATGCACCAATAAAAGTATTAATTTTTTTAATTAAATTAAAATTAAAAAGAAAGAAAATAGATTAATAAAAATAAACTGTTACCTCTGGGAAAGATAGCATCACTTTTTACTTTAATGTCTGTCAGTTCACAGTATGCTTCAGTATCAGAATTCCGAGTTGCAATCTTAACCCTGAATTGAGACATGAACTTAAGAGAAAGATTTAAAATATAACCATTCCCCAGAAAATGTTATTTCCCATTATACAACCTTTCCCAGGATCTTTAATGTATTCCCAAAACTAGAAAAAGTTGAAGGCTGCCCAAATATCTGCTCCCAGAAATACATCTCACCCAGGCAATACCAGCAATACCAAAAGAAATCCCAAGTAAGCCGGGCGTGGTGGCACACGCTTGTAATCCCAGTACTTTGGGAGGAGGAGACCGGAGGATCCGGGTTCGCGGCCAGCCTCAGCGCTCGCTCTCTCTCTCTCTCTCTCTCTCTCCCAGTCTCTCTCTCTCTCTCTACCTAGTGAGGCCCTCCGCAACTTCGTGAGACCCGGTTTCAAAAATAAAGTATAAAAAATGGGGCCGGGGGTGTAGCGCGGAGGTAGAACGCCCCTGGGTTCAATCCCCGGTACCGCAAAAAAAAAAAAAAAAAGAAATCCCAAGTATATTCCTAATGTGGATATTGCGGATGCTCTTTGCTTCATTGTCTGGTGGCACAGAAACCAAGATCTGATACTTGAGACATCATTTTTCCTTTGCACAACACAAGTGAGTAGCATTGTGTCCTTTGCTTAGAAATAGCTAAATTGACTTATCTCCAAGATGGTACATAATAAGAAATAGGGAGTTTCTTTTTGCTTTCGGGATGATCTTAGAACATTTTCTTCTATTCAAAATTCGTCTCTCTAGTCATAGGATAGTAATGTGGAATGTGACGAGAGTACCTAAATCAGGGCCCCTTGGAAGCCAGATACATTAAAAACTGAGCCCTTGAGCCAGGCATGGTGGCGCACGCTTGTAATCCCAGTACTTTGGGAGGCGGAGACCGGAGGATCCGGGTTCGCGGCCAGCCTCAGCTCTCTTGCTCTCTCTCTCTC
>PVJS01005780.1:0-27697 GCA_004027185.1 Glis glis
GTCTCCGCCTCCCAAAGTACTGGGATTACAAGCGTGCGCCACCACGCCCGGCCAGTCCTTAACTTTTTAGGATACCAGTGCATCTGCTTCTCCCAAAGGCCTTCCATAATTTTGAAAACTTAATCCCTGACACTAGGTCACATTTTTTTTTTTTTTTTGCAGTACTGGGGATTGAACCCAGGGGCATTCTACCTCCGAGGTACACCCCCAGCCCTATTTTTTATTCTTTATTTTGAAACAGGGTCTCACTAAGTTGCAGAGGGCCTCACTAAGTAGCTGAGGCTGGCCGTGAACCGGGATCCTCCTGTCTCAGCCTCCCAAGTACTGGGATTACAAGCGTGCGCCACCACACCCAGCTACTAGGTCACATTTTTTTTAACAAAGATGCCTCAAGTAAAATTATTCTATCTCACATACTCCCATGCAGCAAACCTTTATGGAGCGCCTCTGTGGTGCCTCGCTCTGGGCTCTTTTCTAAGCAGTGACAAAGTTTGTGTGGATACACAGAATAAAGAGAAAAATTAGGACACTGTTAGGTTTCCATATAGCTATGTGTGTTTAGTTCGTTTTTCTGAAATCATGCACCTGGAACTTTTGGCTTTTTCAAATGATGTTTAATTTCTTGCGTGAGTGAGACAAAGTGGTGGAGTTGGGACGAGTGACCCCTGTGTGTTCTCATCTGCACTGTGCCACTGCTGGCTGAGTGACTTTGGGCACATTAAGTAACTGCTCAGCGCCTGTTTCCTCACCTGTACAATGGAGAAAATAATTGTAACTATTCCATAGGGTTGTTAGGAGAACAGGATAACTTAATATATATGGAAAGTGTTTCTTACATAGAAGCAAGTGCTCTCTTTAGTATTAACTATTGTTATTTCACTTAGGAAACTATAGACTATAATCAATTAAACTATTATATTTTGTTAATGTCCTTAAGTAACAGAATACAAAATTAGACCCTTTGCATCTGTTTTCTATACCTACTACCTACCTGCAAACAACTCCTTATGTGTTTTTGAAATTCTAGTTGTAAATAAAATGCAAAAGTCTGGGATTCACTTCTTTAAATTATTTACAACCCTAATGTGGCCATAAACCACTGGATGGGTATCTGAAGATCTTGAGCCTATGGCCACAACAGCACTACTGTAAGTAGTCTCAGTACCACCAAACTGAAGTTAGCAAGACTTCTGAGGGAAACCCACTGTCATCCTGTATGGACCAATTGGCCTTTTGTCCCCTTGAATGAGGGGCTGGTTTAAAAGTTTCCCTGCTTAAACATAGCTCTAAGATTGAAAAGGCAGGTGTTTATGTATCAAATAAATACAGAGACAGAGTAATACACTCATTAAGCTTTGGTTTCAGTATTACTAAAAAAGAGGATTTCAGCAAAAAAAGGGCATAACTCAAAAAAATACCTTAAATATAAATCTTTAGAGAGTTAGAGTTTTTATAACACATTCTTTCTTGAATCACTATAAATAATGAATTAATGTGTCTATTTCTTTAGGCAGAAACCCCCTTACATCAGCAATAGTTAAATATACAGTTTAAGGAAAATAATATCATGACAGCAATATAAAACCAGTGGAAAGTACTGGCCAATTAATTCCTGTCTTCCCCACCCCTGTCCTAAATCTTTTGTGATACTATATGTAGAAAGACCCTTCTTTAGAATCAGGTCTGTTTTGTTCAGTACACTATACCCAGTACCTAGCACCATGCCTGATACACAACAGGCCCTCAATGAATCTATCATTTTGCATTTAGAGGAAGAAAGGAAGCTAACACTTCTTGGAGACCTACTATCTGCAAGATCCCTTATGAAGTTATTTTCACATATACGTCACCAAATTATTTACATTTTTCATTGATATGGAAACGAGAGAAATGATACCTCATTGTCATGACACAGGTGTAAGGAGAGAGTAGCTTTGTAGATTTTAGTCCCCTGTTCTTGTCAGGTTGCCTTGATGCTTATAAAACCAACAATAATCCTTGAGTTTTAACTTTTAATTGTTTTGCAGTGGCTTCATGTGTTCCCTCTTCACATGACATCGCAACATTCCAATCCCTCTCTCCCAAGGCCAGCTTGATGGCTCTTAATTCCAGGTTCTTAGGGGCCACATAGTATAATAAAAAGAATGATCTCATTGGAAGGAGAATGAATCGAAAGAGATCCAGGTCCCATGATTAGGATGCCGCTAAGTGTTCCTGGCAAATTGGACTCAAATCTCTTTGCAAATGTTTATATTTTAAATTGAATTATCGGCAAAATGAGTGACCTAGAATAGGCAATTAACTAATTTATTCAAACAACAAACTTACATTAAGCACTTTATGTATATCAAACTCGGCCTGCTGACAGGCATACAAAGATATCCCAGACAAAAATAACATTAAACTCCTGCCTTCCAAGAGATCCCAGGAAATCGAGGTCACAGTTTGTACACCTTCAAGAGTTCTTTTAATTCTACAGCACCATGGCTATATGGCCTGGCGATCTAAATGCTATCCAGCTAACTCTTTGGCAGTAAATTCAAAGCATGTTTGTTATCTCAGGTCAGTTACAAGCCCCAAATGAAAAGTAAAATTGTGTGGCACATCAGGGAACTTATATTAGATCTCAATGACCAATGGTTATAACAACTATAATGAAAGAACAGGCAATTTCTGAAATCTTTCCTTCCAAATCTCACTTCAGCACCTGAACAGTAGGAGTTCTTATTGTTTCCATTACTGTTTTTCATTTCTGGTCCTATTGATGAAGTACAATATTTGAACAATACGTGTTCAGACTTCAAATGGTGACTGAGATTATTATAGCCAGTGAAGTACATTGAGAAATTGGACACCCAGCCATACTTTACTATGAGAACAAAGTGAAGGATATTTATTTTATTGGACAGTTTGGATTTATTATAGGTTGCTCACAATTTCCTGTCTCATTTCGTTAGTGCTCTTGGAATTTATGTCAGCATGTCTTAGGTTATCACTCTCCTCCATTCCGACATTTATGCCACTAGACCAAACTGACTTAGAGAGAGTCCCAGGACAAAAATTGAAGGGGAAAATACCCAAAGCTTTAGTTGGAGAATGGCAGAAGCTTTGGAAAAAAATCTGAAAAAGCAATGAAGATGAAAATGGAAACTCTGTGAAAATTAATGTAGTGTAGAATTGGCGAACATACCACTTATTTCTTTAAACAAATAGAAGAAAGAACCCGCTTATGAGGTGCACCCAAATAATACACAGGTGGTGAAACTATTAGAGTCCTGCAATTTCTTGCCTCAGAAGTGAAGTAAATCTGCATTATAAATGGCATATGCCTCCTCACACACATGATTTTTCTGCTGTTCCCCTACTCTCAGCTATCCTCCTTTTGATGCACAAGGACATTTGGGTTTTATTATAATTAAGTTATTTTAATAAGAATTTTAGGTAAAACTTGCTGGGTGTGGTGGCACAGGCCTGTAATCCCAGTACTTGGAGGATCAGAGAGGAGGATCATAGGTTCAAGGCCAACCTCAGCAACCCTCAGCAGCTTAGTGAAACCCTGTTTCAAAAAAAAAAAAAATAGGGCTAGGGATGTAGCTCAGAGGTAGAATGGCCCTGGGTTCAATCCCCAGTAGTACAAAACAAACAAACAAAAACTTTAGGTAAAACTCTAATAACGATGGGAGATGTAACTTACTGTAGTAATCACACTCACCGAAATATAATTCCAAATGGACTGTGTTTGTTTTTTGCATGGATTTTGGATGTTGCAAAGTTAATGTAATGTAGTGAAAATGTAAGATTGAAGTCTGGGAGCATGATGCCCAATGATAGCAGCCAGATAACAGCTTCCTAGATAATGGGCACACATAATAATTCTCACAGTGATAATTCCTACAATTTTCTTTGAGAAAAATTCCTCCTCAAAGAATTAATCTTAACTAAGAAAATATTCCAGTTTGTTTTCTTGTGAAAATTGGTATCCTCAAATATAGAAATTGTAAAAATAATTTTTAATGTTGGAAGTCTAATAGTGACTGATAATATTAATGAAAATAACATACTCATAATCAATGGGAGGCCATCATTTATATCCCCACATAGAAAAAATAGTACTTAAGTAGTTACAGAAGATTTATTTACAAGATGAACCAGCTTATAGGGAAATTGAATATTATAATGTCCATCACATAACTGTTGTCTACGGAAGAGTTGTTTGGGGGACAATTGTAAAGATAACCATGATGATAAAATGTCTAACACACTGCCAAGCTGCACACTGCAAGGAGTCTGTCTTGCATACTGTCTTCATCTGTCTCCAGTGGAGCTTACTGAGCTTTGTGTTGTGTAGATAGTTAATGAGTTAATGATGAATAAATAATTTTCCCATGAATGAAAGTAATCACTTGAAGTGTCGTACTTTGCAAAACACTTTCACATCTACTGGTGCTTCTACCTCTCCCAGCCCCCTGGGGAGTTAGACGGAATGAGAACTAGTGCATGGAGGCCCAGACAGTAGCAGAAGGAAGCTGTGACGTGGGCTGAGAGCTCGGAGCTGGGATCAGTGCTGCAGCCCAGATGGTAACGTTCTAAAACCAGAGTTTTTTCATGACACTTGAGCACTGCTATGGTTTAGTGTGGTTTGAGTGTCTCCCAAGGGTCCATTGTGAGTGGAGGCTTGGACCCCAAGTGACAGTAGTGGAAGATGGTGTGAATCTTTAAGAGGTGGGCCACTGGGGCATGCCCTTGGTAGGGACTGTGGGGTACCGGTCTCTCCCTGCTCTTGGTTCAAGATGTAATCCTGCTTGCTCCCCACATACTCTCGCCATTGCTATCTTTACCATGAGGTGATGCAACTAAGGGGTGACCCTTCCCACAAGTCCTGTGTTATACCATTTGGAATTTCAGCCTCCAAAAATGTGAGCTAATTAAACCTCTTCTCTTATTAAGTTAGCAGCCTTAGGTATTTTGTTATAGTGACAAAAAGCTGATAAATAAAGGTACCTCTAAGAAAAACATATCAAAGATATCGTGAGACTGGGTATACTTGAAAAGTGTCTTTTACTTTCTATTCTGCTGTGCAAAACATTTCTTTGCCTTTTGGGAGTCTTTTTCTCTGTGTCACGTGTTCACTCCTTGATTTTCTGATATTCTGTCTTTGGAGCAGTGCCGGTGTTACACCTTGGTTTCTGCTTCTCAGTATCTTTTCCTGTTGTCTTGGTCTTCTCTGTGGATCTGTGTGGTTGTGTCCTTAGTCTGGTTGTTGGGTTCTGCTATATTCTAGGAGAATCCCACTGGTTTAATACAGTTCTGCCTCTTTCGGTTTCTTTCATTTCTTAACACTCCTTTATTTACTTGTAGATTCTGTATTTGAAAAATTGACTCATTTTCCTATTTTTCCTGTAGTATTGGCACATACCCTCAACTACTTAGCACACTCTAAGTATATATTAAACAACCATTAGGATGATGTGGGATCTCCTTTTTCTCTTTTTCCATATAATGAATGGAAAGCGGTATTGGTACTTTAAGTACTAGCATGCACAGCATCTAAATTACAAGCATATGCTATTTAAGAAGGTTTTTAGTATAACAACACATTTCCACAAATTTCAATGTTTTCACACAACAAAGGTTCGTTTTTGGCTCATGGTTAAATGAACATCAATGGTGAGAGTCCATGAGGGTGGTGGTAAGGTGCCTGTGATCCATATCATCATTCAAGGACCCAGGCCTTCTACCCAGTAGCTTTGCCATTCCATAGAATCTTGAAATTCTGAACTGGAATCTCTTAATCTGGCAGACAGGTAAAGAGAGTGTCTGATGTCTGGAGGACCATGTGGGAGGTGTCAGGCCTCGAAGTGCCACATGACGTGTCTAACTATATTCCACTGACCAGAACTCGGTCACATAGCACCATCCAATCACAGGGAAGGGTGGGAAACATAGTTTATCCTTGTGCTCCAGAGTAAAAAGAAAAGAGTTTTGGTGAATCCATAACATTGTCTCTGCTAAAATGAGAGTTTATAAATACTTTCAAGTTTTATGAAACTACAGCTAATGTAAATATCATGTTCTTCCCAAGGATAAGTTTTGTGAAAGGAAAAATACTTGAGAACTTAATGGATAAAAAATATAGGAAACATGCAAAATGATTCTAATCGACAACAGCAAATGGGATTGTTGTTCACTATGTGGCTATATATGTTGGCTATATATGAGGGAGGAAGGGAGGGAAGGAAGGAGAGAGAGAGAGCAAGAGAGAAACACAAAGTATATTTAAACTTGGTCTTCTTAAAACCAGAAATAATTAAATGCTTCACATTGAAAATAAATGTGCCCATTTTTCTCCTACTTGTACTTTACTGTCTTTTAATATTTTTACCAAGTCATTCTTACTTATTCACTTATTAATTCATTCAACAACATTTATTGAGATTTAATTACCAGACATTCTGAAAGTTAACTATGAGAAGTATGATGACAGGGATAAATGCAAAGTAGCACAAAAATATAAAAAAAACTACATTTAAAATATTTTAGACCCTACGGTTAATCATTAATGACTTCTGGTGAGCAATTACTAAGTGCTGCAAAGTGCTGTCTAGCTATGTAACTATACACTGGTAGAGTGTTGGGTAGGGATATTCAAACATGGAAATTACAGTATTTCTTCTAAGAAATGTTACAATTAGTTACTGAAATAAGATATATTCCTATGACCAAAATAGAGAACATTACTGAATATAGGAAAAT
Source organism: Glis glis (assembly GCA_004027185.1). NCBI lineage: Eukaryota > Metazoa > Chordata > Mammalia > Rodentia > Gliridae > Glis > Glis glis. Next base: position 6,754 of record PVJS01005780.1, read on the forward strand.
GAACTGATTTATAAGTTCTGAACTTTTTGGAAACCCAAAAAATGAAAAGCCAGAAGTCACTCCCTGCCACAGACTGACTCTATCCATCGGGTCATCTACTTGACATGACCAGAAAACTTTTAACTAACTGACTGCCTTCCATGCTGGGTGCCCTTGTCAGCAAAGCCCCTGGGAGTGGAAGCAGAACAGTTAAGCTTTATTCAATGTAGGTTTTAATCTTGAAGTTCGGGAATTGGGGAGATTTAGTCATTTAATTTTGAGCTCATGGAAAGAAGGGGTTGATAGCAGCAGCTTACCCCAGTTAGCAGGCGGGCTCCCCACACAGCTGTGCTGGCCTATTTCAATTAGGATCCTTTAGGACTTACATCACCTCTGGTATGCCCGTCCTAAGCTGCTCATGAGCCAGCACTGCCAATCAAGCCAGAATTCAACCACATGGTATGGTTTTTATGATGTAGACAGAAAATGACATGAATTTGTCTCATTCTGGTGCAAACACAAAGTTTGAAGCCAGCCCTCTAGAAGAAGAAAATTAGTAACAACGGCAAGACTATAAAATTTGATTTAGACACATTTTCCTGTGGTTATCTCAACACACTTCACCGGTAGGTTATTCATGGTGATTCAAGGAATGCTCTCAGTCAAGAAGAGACTCTGGTCCTCCTGCTATGAAGAGGTCACTCCTGGGTCACTCTACTCATGGGACCACAGAAATGGTAGATATGCTTACTAAGGAAAGGGCGGAATGAAACTTGAATAAGTGAACCTGAGAAAGTGTCATTCCTGGAACCTGAAAGATACACAAATTAAAAGTAGAACTGTCACTTGACCAAAGAAACTAGAATATACAAATGAAGTCAGAAAACAGAAAATGTGAAGAATTAGAGAACCATGTGGTAATCTCTCTAAGTCCTTTTCTCTCTTGATTCAGTTCACAAGCAGTTCTGATGCCTTGTGTATGAAGGTACTCTACTAGGTGCTATAGGAAATGCAGAAACCCATTAGATATTGTATTGTTCTTGGAAGAAATTAACATTATATTTTGACAAAGCCATAATAAAGGGGAGCACCAAAACACCAAACCATGCCTCATCTTCATATAATTCTTGTGCAAAATGCACTAAAGTGAGTGAGTTTTTTAAAATGAGTAACTTATATACTTCACTGATAAAAAAAAGTTCCACAAACTCTGACTTTAATTTTGATGTTAGGCTATAAGAATGAACTTTGTACCACTCCTAAATTAGAGGAATAGCCTACTCCATGGTGTGCTAGAGGATTGCTTTCTGCTTTATTCATAGATATATTTACTTATTCATTCTTCTTTTCTCTCAGAAGTTTTCACTATACATAGAATAAGTCAAGGGAAACCTTTCCTGGCGTAACAGGGCTCTTCTGCAGTTCACTAGTGACCACTATTGGACATTCTTCCTTCAACTTACATGCAGCAATAGAACTGCTCACAGGAAAATAATAGGGAGGGGGCGGCGGCAGGAAGTGGTCCTAAACAGACAGACTGAAACACTAAAAACAGGAGCCCAAGAAAACAAAAAGCATGACAAGGAACTACGTGAAAACATCAAGAGAAGCATTTTAACATAAATGCCTCACTATGTTCTACAGATTTATGAAAAAAATCCTCATCTTGATTTAAAGACAGTGTAGGTATGAGAATAAGAAATAGATGTAGAGTGAACAGTAACAGAGAAGTGTTTGTGCATGCACATGCAACACACACACACACACACACACACACACACACACACACACTCTCACTCTGTTGGAACAGGCCATGATCTGCTGTAAATAAGGGATTTAACATTCATTCCACAAGCTAATGGTGCTTCTCGCCATCCAAGATAGATCCACTTAGATAATAGTGGAAGAGAGTGCCAGAGGAACTGAAGGGAATGGGCTATTGTGTTTGACTAGTTTCCATGTATAAATTAGTGCAGAGAAGAAAAAGAAATTCAACAGAAAAACACATGTACTTTATTATAAGTCCTAGTGTTAGTCTTGCAGCCCTCACAATAGCAGGCAAAAGAGCTTAAACCCACTTAAAAGAAGCAAAAAGCAAATGCAAATTTGGTTAAATGCCTTTCTTACAAGAAGTGATTTGACTTCAAGTGCAGATGGACACACGTGTCAATGGCCGGTCATGGTTTTTGCCACATTTCTTTTGAGCTGAACAATTGAGACAAAGGAGGGAGAATGAAAAAGGGGAGCAGGGTTGGAAGATTGGGAAAGTCATGTCATGTGGTTTAATTTGGCTTGAATATCAAGATGAAATCTCTTGCTCTGTACTGTCCAATTCTGTCTAGCATAAAAAAAGTAGTTTATGATGTGTGCACCGTGCACCCATATGAAAATATGGGTGGTAAAATGAAACAGATACAGAAGACACTAGGACCTCCTTCTCTCAGGAATAACGTTCCAGGAGGAGAGGATTTTGATAAAACCAAGGCTCAGCAACATTCAATATGGGTACACACTCAAGAACCAAGTCATGATACAGATGATTTAGCTGTCAATGTAATGTAGGCTATTTGATGAGGTAGAAACTGGACCTGCCAGTATACACACAAGATGTTTTCCAATTAAGTTAGAGACCTTTAGAAATTGCTTAAATTAATTCTAACAGCAGGCAGAATCTTGTAATATATTAAAAAATTCTAAGAAAAGCAAGTCCTCCAATTCAATTTCTCTATCAAGCCTGAAGGTTGAGCTGATGATGTCACACTTCTAGTTCCAAGTCAACTACAGGTCCGGCTAAAGTTCAGTTTCTCTAAACCAATAGTTAATTTTGGCTACAAAGTTAAAGTAGGCAGTTAATGAGCAAGTATAGCAGATGTCCATTATATTGTTCAATGGCCAAGAAGATGCAAAAAGACTGCATGTCTCCAACAGAGTACAGATCAACCTATGCCACCACTCCCGTTGTCGCTAAACACCACCATAGCACAAAGCAAACAATTTATGTTCTCTCCATTATGTGACCCTTGGGTTCAGATATAAGCCTCTTTCCTTATCTGTAAAATGGGTTTGAAAGTGTCTTGTCTACATGATTATTGTGAGAATTCATTGTAATGCTTTTCAAATGAGTCTAGTGTCTGCCACCTTCAGCAACACAATATATGACAGCTATCGCTAATGGTGTGATTGCTCTGCACAGGGATATATCTAGGCACTTGACAGCCAGTTATTTTTTTTCTGGCATAAATTTCAGATTCACAATTCAGGTAAAACAGGCATAAAACAAACCTGGGTTTGATTTCATTTTAACTTCATAATATAATTATTGTAATCCAAACATGTGTTAAGACCTTCTGAAGTAAGCAAATATTCCTTTTACCCACATAAGTCTAATTATATGCTCAAATACATATATGAATATTTAAGATATCAAAGAAGAATGTAATGCATTTACCAAATGGATAACCTGTTGACGAATGGGAGGGCATTACTAAAATATAATGAGATCATAGTTCCACACAAAAATATCAAAAAAAAGTAATGCGTCCTGGTAATTTGCGTCATGATGCAATTTAATGGGAAAATAACACATACTTTGAAAAAAATCACAAAGAAGGAAAGACGAGAGACAAACTAATGATGTATATAAGTAACACATCCCATATGGAAAAACTGAGACACCTTTCATAAATTGCTTGCTCCACGAGTCATAAAGCACACCTAAACATTCTGCTTCTTATAGTCCTCAGAAGGGCTAAGACAGATAGTTTAGTCATGCTGAAAATGTACTATGCCCTTCAGTTTCTGTGAAAAATTGAAAATATGTTTCTATTTGTAAGGCAGCATTATACTTTTTTTAGGTACAATGATGGGAATTATTAAGATATGGGAATGCATAAAATATTTAATCACTGTCTGATTGCTCTATGAGATAAGTCTTCCTGGAGGTTTTCAATTTGTACCAAATGGCTTGTTTCCCACCTTAAGAATTATAATGCAGATCAACTTTGTCAGAATCAAAGCAAAACAAAATATTCCTTCCCCATCAACAAAGTAATGCACCCTATATACTGGTGGCATTTTTACCTTGTTCCCTTCTCGCCTTGTTACCTCCCGAGGAAGTTCTGGCATGCCATAAATGTGACAAGGGGAGCTTATCGTCACGTTTGTTTGGAATCCGTGTGTGTGAGTTTTGGAATCAAACCTTCAGATGAGGTTTACTAAACTGCCTGCCCAGAACACTCTGGTTTAAAAAAATGTGCATTGCTATTAATATTTTGAGTGTAGATTGTTTTTGGACAGTAAATGTTCATTTTCTGCCCATAAAACCAAGTATGAGTCACAACGGAACATTTACTTTGAGTCAAAAATGCAGTGAGTGCTGATGTTCAAGAGCTGAGCATCTTATCACTATGACGAGAAATCAGCCGTACAAAAAGTCATCATTTTTCTTGTCTTCTTCAAAAGAAGATGTGAGATCAAAGACTGTAACCCTCAATTCATAAACACTAGCATTAACTCGTATCCAAAATGACTTGCAGTAATTAAGAGCTATAATCTGTGTTGGCTGCAAAGAGGGATCTTATTCTCTCTTCTACCTGGTCTGTAATACATGTGTACTAGGGAAAAATAAGTCATAAAAGACACGGGGCGGGGGGAGCCTCTCACAGCCTATCCTTCAAAAAATTCCAGGAACACTGCAGTGAGTGAGTTTGATTTCAGAACGTCTGTTATCCAAATTCCAAGCATACACACAGCCATTTATACAGTCCTCAGCTCACAAACCCTGTGCAGCATATCCCAAAGTTCATATCTCAGTAACAGTATTATTATATACCTGTAACTAATTCCTGAAAGTCTTGCAGACTTTATTTTGCTTGGGAAGTTGGGGGTTAAAGTTCTGAAAAGAGTTTTTTTTTTAATCATGTAAATTATTTTACCTGGAGTTCTAAGACACATATATGCACACACACACACACACACACACACACACACACACACACACCATCCCAACAGCACCCGGACTAAATGGCAATCGCAACATATTGAAATGAAAAGGCACTTACCAGGAGCAGGAAAGCCAGAAAGAAGAGCGGTGTGCCAGGAGTTGCCCGACGGCAGCATTCCATGCTTGGATTCTTGCCGGAATCTGAATCGGACACTGAATAAGCTGCTAAGTGCTCCTCTGCCTGCTGTCACATCCAGTACTGGTGCTAACACTCCAGCCCTGCCTATCAGCTTCCATCGGCCGCTCACATTTCCTGACCGAGGGGTGGGTGGGTGGATGGGTGGGGGGTAAGCTGAATGGAATCTCTCTCGGAGCAGGCAGCCAGCCAATCAGGCTCCTGCTAATCAGACATGCTGAATAACAAAGCCAGAGGGACAGAGAAAGTGTAACAGTGTGAGCTGAAAAAGGGGGAAGAGGAGGAAAAAGAAAGGAAACCGGGTAGCAAGAGGGAGAAGAGAAATGCCAGAGATGCAGAAGTGCAGGAGACAAGCAGAGCTCTGTGCTTTTCCTAACCTGGTCAGTCCTTTGTGAGATGCGTTTCTGTTTGCCTGTGCTGATGTCTGCTGCTTTGTCAAGTACAGTAGCTCCCTGTGCCGGCGTATTGTTCCATTCAGGAGAGAAACTTAATCCCTGTCAATATATAACATATGCCATAAAGGGAAAGAGCCGTAGTCGAAAACTGACTTCATGTGCACTTTAAACGTAGTCTGCACAACTGCTTTCCTCCCCCTCTGTGAGGTTCCTCTTTATTTTCCCCTTTGACTAGGAAAAGGTTAACTATAGAAGTTTTTCGAAGGCTCCTCACTAAAGCTAACAGTGGAATAAATTATTTTGTGTTTGAAGGACTTGATTTAGGAAAGAAAGGAAAAAAAAGGCAAGTTGCTTCTTTGTAAAGTGACAATTTGAAACATTCAAGGTCTACTAATTCCAAAGGCACAATTAGAAATTTAGATCCCCTAGTTTAACAAGAAGCCCTTAACAAAGACTCCAGAATGAGGGAGGCTAAAAGTTGGGGCTGAGGAATTGCCTGGTTTTGACATCTTGCCAGCTCTCAACTATCTGGTTTGCAGGGTGAGGGAAAGAAAGGATGGATTAAATCCTGGGTGAATCCATCCCCAAACCTTCTTTTCAATCTCCTCTGCACCTGACCCACGTCCTTGTTCAGAGCTGCTATAGTGCAGCAAAGGTTAAAGAGGTTTCACCTCCTTTTCCTGAGTGGACAGGTTGGTCTCCGAGGCCCAGCCCAGCCCTGGGGGGAAGGACTAATGAGCACTGTAGTGGCACAGCCAGCAGCAGCAGAGAGAAGGTCAGGAAGCTTCTGAAGCCGCTTAATCCACCCTCAAGCAAGCTGAGCTCAGACTCCGCCAGAGGAGAATTTTATTACAACTTTAGGAAAGTGTTAAGTGTCAAACAAGGACACATTTCCCACTTATCTGCTGAGGAAATCATTGTGTTGTGAAAGAATGAACCAGCAAACTTGGGCTTCCCTGTTCATAGGTGTGTCACCAGGAAGTTTCTCTTTGCAGACCTGATAGCCCAGAAATATATGTAGAAAGGCACTCAGAATTAATATCCTTTCCTTTCATTATTAAAAAAAATTGTGACAAGAGGTCTGAAGTGCACAAGTATGAAAAACTTGATCTAGCCATAATAGGCATGTGAATACAGGCAGATCTGCCAATATACGTACGTACCTGCAGTGTTGCTTTTCAAAAGAGGTGAAGAAAAGCAGGCTGCTCAACCTGGGTTACTAACTTCACATGGTATATGAATTAAAGAGAGAGAGGAGCTTTAAGTCAAGGGCATACAAGGTCTCACCTTTCTCGTCAGTAACAAATGTGTGGAACTAGACAATGGATAGGACAAAGCCACAAAAAACAGTCCTGCTTTTGAAATATTAGTTCCTTTCATAAAGATTAGTTTTACAAATCTCTCAAAATTTAGCTAATGTTCACAAGCTAGAGAGTCTTTGCAAGTAGATGTAAAGATGCTAGACTGCTATCTGAAATTGTCCTCATATTTTAAAAAGTTGGCTGAAATAAACTTTCAGTCATGAGGCTATGGTATCTCTCTTTTATACACACTGGGGCTTTCTGCTACAGGCTCTCCCCCCCCCCATCAGAGTCATTAGCTAAAGAGTTCCAATTAGTTCTATGAAATGGAACATTTTACCTAGCACCACTTCCTCCCTCTTCACACATAAACGTCACTCATTAGGCAGATCCAAAGCGAAGAACAGGTGTGAGGGAAGAAACAGTAGTATTACTATGCTAATGAGAAGCTATCATTTGTACAGGGAAGGAACATGGCATGGTCAGAAAATAATGGGCAGCCACCTGTACGCTTGATTCACTCCTGCTTTGGAAATAAATACTGTCTTCTGAGTCTTGATGGGCATGCCAATGTACAGTAAGCTATCCTCCTCCATGAAGTCCCTGGATCATACAGTATTTTTAAGTCAAGACCCCAGTCGTTGGTTGATGGCTCGGAGGGTGTCCACCCCAGGGTCTCATGGTTGGGGTCTCTATGTTCATAGCATTTTCTTTCCTGTTGGGAGGGCTCGGACAAACTAAAAGAAAAGCAATTGCACAATCCAGAATTAGCACAGTGCAGGGGAAATCTCTGAATTTAACTCCAGAAAAAGGAGAAGAAAATCAAGTTGGGTTAGGGTGATTGGGGAATGTTTGCAGGATGGGCTAATTTTGATAATTACCAAAGTCTCTGTGATAGCTTTAAGGTTTATAAAATGGATTTACATCCCCAACCTCGCCTGACCTTTCTGACTACTTGGAGAAGTGGGTTAAGTGCTCATACCTTTTTTACATGTGGGAAACAGGCTCAGAGAAGTTAAGTGACTTGACTGAGGTTAAAACTGGCCCTTGAGCCAGGGTCTTCCGACTGAGTCCACGCTTATCTCATATTCATCTACACGGACATTTGCATCTCTCTACATACACACAGACTCAGATGTTGGCGGTCTGGTGGAAGGAGGTCTGGTGGAAATAGAGGAGCAGAAGGCAGGCTACCACAGTTTGCTGTGGGTATGCATTACCTGACGACGGAAAGTATCTTATTTTAGCCTACAGCTTCTCCAGCTCCCAACTTTGTCATTTCTTAGACCCTTTTTAGTGCCAAGGGAAAAATAACATAAAACCCTAGGTAATCTAGACCCATACTCACAGCCGCCGGGGAAAGGCCCCTCATGGCATGCGAGCAGGGCGTTGGCCGGGTTCCTTTTTTCCTCTGCAGGTATCTAAATTAAAGCCGTCTGCGAGTGTCTGTGGAGCTGCGGCAGCAGCAGAAGCTGGGGCAGCAGTAATCCTGGTTGCCGGCTCCACGCACAATATATTAGGTGAAATGAAAGCAGCAGCAAGAGCGAGTGTCAGGGCTGTCTGAAGCATCATTCCAAATGGTATGGATTTAACAATACTTAATTTAAAAAACACCAGCTTGGACAGCAGCAAGCTGTTAACATTCAGTGTGCTTTATGGCAGGAAAGAGTGAGCTAAACTTTCGGAATTTCTCTCTCTGGGGAGAATGCCTTACAGCCTTTGCTCCCGAGCCACCTGTCTCTTCCCTGAGGTTGAGCCTCTCTGCTTGGCCCTTTGGTTGCAGGAGCTGGTGTAGAGAGGACAGAGGGTCTCCTGGAGTGGACTCAGGGGTGAGGGTCTGGGGAGCAGTGGGGCCTCAGCTCCCCTCTGCAAGGAGGTGGTGAAGGCAGGACTGGAGCCTCATTTTCCTCCCAGGGATGTGGTGAAGTTCTTTGATATCCCTGGCTAATTCTGAAACTCAAAGGGAGAGAAATGATGGGAAGGGTCAGCAGATGAGTGGATAACAAAACTGTGGTCTATATACACAATAGAACTTTACTCAGCCATAAAGAACAACAAAGTCATGTCATTTGCAGGAAAATGGATGGAATTAGAGAATACTATGGTGAGATCAGCTAGTCTCAGAAAGTCAAGGGTTGAATGTTTTCTCTCATATGTGGAAGCTAAAGAGAAAATAGCAAACAAAAGGGACTTTAGAAAATTGAGGAGATTGACCAATAGAATAGTGGAAGTGGATAGGGTGAGGGAAGTGGGTAGGGGAAAAGGAAAAACTGATGAAGGAAACAAATAAAACTCTGCTATGCCCATGTATGAAGGTATCACTACCAATCTCACTATTTTGTATGGGGAGGAGTGGGTAGCAGGTTGAGATCTGAAAGGAAGCATACCAAGACCTGTGTGCATGTGTGTTTGTGTAACTGTGAACCTCACTATGATGCATAATTACAATGTACCAATAAAAGTATTTAAAAAATGATGGAAGTATACCGCAGTTCCTATGGACAGAACTTGTGTTTGAGCACAACTCTGTAACTTTCCAATTCACTTAGGATCCACTTAACTCTGAAGCCACTAGAGAATTCAACATAATTCTCAAGTCATCCTTCACACATGATCTAATATCATCTGAGCAGAAACTCTATGAGGTAAAGAATGATTATTACCCCTAATTTTCAGACGAGGGGACTGGTGCTCTCATATAACAAAAGTTACTTTCAGCAGGTGAGATAGATAGATAAGTAGGTAGATAGATGATAGATAGATAGATAGATAGATAGATATAGATAATTTGACTTTTCTGTTTGACTTTTCCCCAGGACTGCTCTCTGAGAAACCAACTGAAGATATCTCTACTTATTGAGTCTACCATGTGCCAGACACTGTTAGGGTAGGGTTGTTGCCCTCATATGGGTATATTTGTGGTGGATTAGCAGTCAACATTCATCCCAACCAGTACTTTCCTAACACACAGAGGCCAGAAACCCAAAAACCACATTTCCAGACTCCCTTGCAGCTCAGGTATTGGGTGTGATTTAGATTTGACCCCTGTGAAGCACTATCATAAGATTCAAAAGGAAGACGTGAGGCAGAGGTCACACTTTGCTCTCTGCCTGTAAAATCCATAGAGAGAAGTAGTTTGTCTGCATCAGTGCTAACCAGTCACTATCTTTATAGCATGCCAAGAGGCAGGCATGGATGCACATTTTATTAGCTGGATCAGAGAGGGTGGGCATGGTTCTCATAGACCTTGCATTTCTGTTCAGCTTTTGCATTCAAGAGATAATTTCCTGGATGTGGAAGAGGCCAAGGGCCATGAGAGTTCAGAGCAGCAAGAGGTCATTGCTGGTGTGAGAACTCAGTAAAGAAGACCTAGGTGGAAAAACAGGAAACTAGGGAAGACTTGAGATGGACAGAGACTTCTAGGCGATGAAAGGAAACCCAGGAAAGGGTGAACAAGTGTGGAGAACAGAGGAAGCAGAGAGAAGGCAGAGAGAGTGAGGCTCATGCTCTTGTTCCTCCTGCCTTACTACTGCGGGTTGCTTAATGGACAAAAAGCATGCTTTTAAGTCTGTTGTTCCATGGTCTCCCTCTCCTCATAGTCTCCCTCTCCCCTTGAAGTGTCTAGTAATTCTTATTACTTATGGGAGGAACTGAACACATGTTAAAATTTGATTTATCTTTAGCTGCTTGAAGCACCAGGAGCCTCAGCTTACATTTCTTCCTACAGTCTACCATACTTGCTTCTGGCTTCTCATACTATAGGGACTTGGTTAAAATCTGTGACTCCAGTCAGTAGAAGAAAGGAATTGCGGAGACTGCTTTGGTGCAGTGGAAAGAATAATTTGATTTGTTTCAGGAAGCAAATGGGTGGAAATTTTTGAGCACAAGAGTTTTTGTTACCCTTTAAGTTGTTAATGATGCTAGTGATCCTCACGACCACAGCACTGTTGTGTGCAGTAGAGGGAGGGGTTTCCACAGCATCTAGCTCAGAGCCTGATACAAAGAGGAGGTCAACAAAGCACTGCCAGGTTAGGCAGGGGTATATGATGCTCTTTGTATTTGTGTCTCAACTTTTCTTTGTGTTTAAAAAATCTGATACAATTCCAGGGGGAAATATTATCATAAATTAGATTCTAATCCTAGGAACTTCTCCCTTCCCCACAAACAAAACAAAACTCATAGCAGAATGCTCAACTGAACTGGAGGATAGAATTGTCCACTCCCCTGAAGCCTATATTCCACCTTCTTCCTTTTTCTACATGGCTGGAGATATGTCATGGATCTCAGAGGATTGTTATTGAATTAGTGTTATAGTTAGATATAAAATGTCCCCGAAAGAGCTTATTTATTAATATTCAGGGTTGATATAATTGAGTTATAGGGGTTGTAATCCCAGAAGTGGATAAATCCTTGTAATGGATTTACCTGGCTGGTGCCCTGCAGGCTGGTAGGGTGTGGCTGGATGAGGTGCTCCCTGGGGGTGAGTTCCTCCTCCCCCGGCTCCCTCTCTTGCTTCTGTCCTCCATGATGTAAGCCCAGTCTATGTGCTCTCCCTTTCTCCACTTCCTGTCACCATGCCCTGAGATCCGCGGTCCCTGGTCTCACATGGACTGAACCCGAAATGGTAAGAAAACAAATCTTTCCTCTAAGTTACGTGGTCAATCTTTAGATGATAGTTGTAAGAATGCTGATGGATACAATTAGATTTCACAATTGCTTACTAAGCACCTACTGTGTGCAGGACATGACACTATAGAGAATCCTGACAACAGAGAAACTGTCTTTTATAGCCTTTTTTGATATGGAGAGACTTATCAATGTAATCACAGAGGTTTGAATTATGGTTGTAATATTCATATACTAAGCCTAAGTGTAACATATAAATCTAAGGCCCTTGGTTCTTAGTTCTGTACTATTTCCATGACATCATCCTCCACAGATAAAATAATTACACCAGAGCCAGACAATAAGGTGAAATGCTGTTAACAGATTTATAGACAATATAAGGAGAGTAGGATTGGAACACAGAAGCCAAATTCCTCAGCTTGGCATCAAGGACCTCCTGATCTGCTTCCAATCCCAGGATAATAGAAAGTCACACACAGCCCAATGGAAATACCGATCTCACCGAAGACTCCAAGTACTGCAACTCCTGTGTCTTTGTTCATCCTGTCCCTTCTTCTATCACCCCCTCACTAAAGTTGTTGTTACTCCCTAAGATGTAGTCCTAATGTCAGCCCCTCCACAAAACCTTCCTCTGACTGTTTTTCTTAATCCTTTTCTTTTGCCCATTTACTTACTGGGATCTTGATATTTTTCTATCTTTGGATACATTCTTTAGCTATCATAGATGTGAGCCATTCTTTTAATAGAAAAAGTCTTCCCCATTGTTTTACTATTAATATTATTCTTACAAATTTTTATTGGGCAGAAGTTTTAAACTTGTTCACAAGTTGCCAATTATTTTTATTTCTAATTTCTTTTACTGCTTCGGTCTTTAAAAGTTTTCTTTCCCCACAAATGGTAAATATGGTAAGTATTTTTTCCATTTTCTAATTTTGAATTTTAATATTTAATTGTCTAAGCAACCTAAGTAGCCAGTAATTGCTTCTTTTTCTGTACTGCCAGACTTGCTCACAGACACCTACAGCACTTTTCATACACCACTGTTTGAGTAGAATCTCTCTCTCTCTCTCTCTCTCTTTCTCCTTTAATTAGATTGTACATTCTGTTAGGGCAAATGTCAAGATTATTAACTATCTGTAGCCACTCACAGAACAGAGCATAGCACCTGTAAATAACTGGCATTAGATAAATAGTTGCTAATTAACATGTGAATCAATTAACACAAGAAAGATACATCCACAGGGTATCAGGAAAAAGAAAAGCAAGAGTAAGAAAAAGGCAAAAAGGAGAATGGCACACAAAAAAAGATGGCCTCTGAAAACTAAGAAAAATGTGGATTAAAATTGAAATACAATTTGAATTTTAGAAAGGCACTAAATTATGGAAAATCACAATACTCTTCCTCTGAAAATAATAGGTCATTGTGTGACCTTTAATCTTATCCCTGTTATGTACTGGTTATATATGCTAACACTCACTAGATCAATGGGTTCTATGTGAAGGTAAAAGGAAAATCTGATGTCACAATTATAAACATTGTCACAAAGAAATAGAATAGTGAAATAATACAAAAGGATTTAATCTGGACATGGTGGCACATGTCTGTAATCCAAGTACTTGGGAGGCTGAGACAGGAAGAGATCACAGGTTCAAGGCTAGCCTCAGCAATTTAGCAAGACCCTCAGCAACTTAGTGAGACTTTGTTTCAAAATAAAAAATAATGAAAAAGGCTAGGGGTATAGATTGTAGGTAGAATACCCTCAGGGTTCAGTCCCCAGTACAAAATTTAAAAAAAGAATTTAAAACTGTAATTAATTTGTAGTATATTTGTTTGTGACAAATTTCACATATATTTATAGTACAAAACATAATGTTTTAAGAAGATACACATTATGGAATGGCTAAATCAAGCCAATTAACATATGCATTACCTCACATTACTTATGCTTTTTTTAAAATAATGATTCTATTTTTAAAATTTTTTTTAATTTCCAGAAAGGACAAAGGGACACAACATTTATAGGTAAAACTGTATTTCATGTTGCCTACTTGAAACTGTGGTGGGCCTTTCTTTTGAAAAGACTTTCATGAAGGAATGTGAAACTTGGTAAGTATGGCAAAAAAGGGGAAAAAATAAGGTAATAACATAGAGAACTGAATACAAGCCAACTATAACAAAACATTTACCAGATATGCAGGTGTCCTGAGGGGAAAATATGGGGTACAGTTGGAAGAAACTTAGGGAAAAGGATCCAGAGATTTATCTTTTTTGCATGTGTATTTCCTAGAAGCTAAAGTACAAAGCTGGTTTCCCAGCACAGAAACTAGCAATTACAAAAAGAATAGGGCTCTGAGGTCAAAGGGGAGAAACCCTCATCCTATATATGACTGGAGGAGGTTAGCAGAGAACTGGGGCCTTCAGGAAGTCACTTCACAGGACACAACTCCAGGGTAGAGGTTTCTTGCACTCAGGGCAGGCAGGAGAAGGAGGAAGAGAAGGAAGTTTGCTGTGTCCCCCTGAGCATTCCTAATAGGACCACCACTGGGCTAAGTCTGGGATATGCAAAAGAAAGAGCCAGCAAGTTCCCAGGTACGACCTGACTGTGAAGTTTTCTCAAAGTCTGCTTTAAGGAGGGAAGTGCGCCCTTATCCACAGTCATCTGGGCCCGCCTTGGGTTCTGGTTATATGGATCATCTTACCTTTGTTCCTCCCGCCTCTCCCTCTGTTCCGACTGTTCTATCACTCGGGCTAAGTTAGAAATGCTCTTGTCTGACTCAGAACTGCCTTGCAAGAATGTTTAATGTGACCACGGACATTTACCTTTGCTCTCAACAGCTTGCTTTTTTGAACTACAATCTGCATTTTAGGGGGAAAAATCTTTTAAATAAGATATTTGTGGCAGAAATATCAACTGTCTCCCAGTCTCTTTTCTTTTTCTGCATTGGTAACAAATACATGTGGCCACCCACATGGTAGACATTTCCTGGTCTCTCTTGACAGCTATGCATGACCAAAGTTTTCACTAATGAAGAAGTGAGTACAGTTCTAAGAAATGTCCATGAAGAGAGGGGCACACTCTGCTTCCTCCTTTTTGTTGCTAGAATGAAGATGTGAAGACTAGAGCAGCCACCTTGGCCAGTATGGAGATATGTATATATGTGTGGATGTCCCTTGAGACTTTATAAAAGTATCTGGGATGATTTTGCTTCTATACTTCAATAATGTAAGAATCCCTATGGCAAATTATTGGAACATAATGACCAAATACCAAAAATACGCCTTTCGTAGGTTGGAATGTCTAATTTTTTAGGTAATAAGAGCTGTGTAATTTCCTGAGTTGCCATCTTTCCTTTGTCTACTAGGAAACTCAGAACAAAATGTGTGCTCAGTAGCTAAATCTTTCCTCAGCATGTAGTTTTAAAATTCCCTCACCCTTTCTCCCCTGAGTTCTGTAGATTGACCTTCCATGTAAGTGGTTCAATTTCTTTTGCTGCTGTTTGACTCTAAGCAACCTTTCAATTTGTTTGGAAGAAGTTGGAGTACAAATATTCAAAACAAAACATTGTGATTATGGAAAGAAAGCTGCCCATCATGCCCCTTAAGAGATGGTGGAATTATAGAGTGATTTCATGGTGATGAAAACATTGTTTTTCTTTATACTCATGGTGACTAAACTAATTTTTATTGCCCATCAGAATTTATTATGGCACTCTTGCCATACACTGGAACAAATATATTACTAGTCCCAGGGAGCCCGGAAAAGAGAGTTAATGACTCAACTGCGAATCATTATTACCATCAACAGAAAGAACAATGAACTACTCAAACATTGGACTGTAAGCACTAAGGGCAGTGTGTCTTAATGTTCGTTCCCAGCCTTTGGCATAGCTGCCCAACACATAGTAGAGATTAATAAACATTTGCTGAATGTATGAGTTTAAAATGGAATGTATGAGTTTAAATGAAATGTATGATTTTAAAATGAAAAGATACTCAAACAGATACTTGTATACACATGCTCACAGCAGTGTAATTTACAACAGTCAAAGAAGGAAGCAATCCAAATGTCCATTGACAACTGAATGGATAAACAAAATGTGGCATATACCTACCATGGAATATTACTCATCCTAGAAAAGAAAGGAGATTCTGCACTATGCTACAACATGGATAAACTCTGAAGGCATGTATGACTTCACTTATTTGAGGACCTAGAAATTTGTAGAGACAGAAAGCAAAATGGTGTTGGCTAGGGACTGGAAGAAAGGAATATAAGGAATTAATGTTTAATGGGTAGAGTTTCCATTGTGGAAGATGAGAAAGTTCTGAAGATGGATGGTGGTGAGAGCTACATGATAATGTGGACGTACTTAATGCCACAGGACTGCATACCAAAAAGTGGTTAAAATGGTACATTTTCTGTTATAAATGTACCTTTGCTACAATAAAAATATTTTTGAAGAGGATTAAAAAGAGGAAAAAAGAGACCTATGCAAATGTAATCCTAATTAAATCTCCTGACGTAAACTCCTAAATCTTGTGCCAAATAACCCATACTCAATGTGATAATAGATATGATGACTGTGACTGATTATTAAATTTTTATAATTAAAAAAAGCCACAGCTTTACCAATGCTATATCAGCAATGCTACTTTCACTCAAATGAACAGAATGAGGCAACTATTTCTTTGGATTAAGTGTTCACGTATGTGCGCTGTTTGGTCCTCTGAATGTGAATATACATGAGGCTCTGCCCAGGGCCTTTGTACTCATTCTTGCCCTCAGAGGCTTTTCTAGATCTGTCATTCTAAATTGGCCTTTCTCATCACTTACTCTCAATGCATTCTTGCACAGGACGTACAGCTCATTGTTATATATGCATTTCCATGGGTAGTTAAATTTGTGTGATTACAAGTGTAATTAATGTCTCTCTCCCTCAGATGGTAAGCTCCATGAGGGAGGGAACCATTTTAGTTTTGGTGTCTAGCACAGAGCTTAGCATATAGTAAGTGCTTAATAAATACTTGTCAGATGACTGAGTATTTGTTGAAGGAATAAATCCATTTCTATCCAGAAGTATTCAAAGACATTGGTAACATTCAGTTCATTATTTTATTTGATATGTTACACAAGTACACACACATGTATAACATTTATACTTCTACAATATACACTTTATTTTATTTTTTGTGTGGTACTGGGGATAGAACCCAGGGGCACTACATCTCCAAGATATACTCCCAGCCCTATTTTATATTGTTTTGAAACAGGGTCTCGCTAAGTTTCTGAGGCTGGCCTCAAACCTGCAATCCTCCTGTCTCAACCTCCCAAGTACTGGGATTACAGGTGTGAACCACCATGCCTGACTTACTACGTATACTGTAAACATACACACACAGATTTTGTATAAGTATTTTTATGTGTATATCTTTATTTATAAATCTATTTATCTTTCAACTGATGACTAATGAAGCAAAACCATCCTGCCCTGCTCCCCTTCTCTCAACTTGAGGTCTGTGTAGACAAGCTGAGGCACGATACTGTTTTACGAGTGGTACAATTTCATTCCCTCTTCAAATTTTATTCTGGGATACCAGTTTAATAATAAAAGAGGTTGGGAAAGGAAATAAAAAGGCAAGAGAAATTCATGCACATCTACCTCACATATGGACAAAAATGTATATTAGATATGTCTATTAGTAATGGTATAAGGCCAAAATGACGTAGGTGAGGGAATCATATGTTAATTAGCTCAATTTAGCAACTTACAATATGTGCATATTTCAAACATTGTACATATATATATGTACATATACATATTTACATATAATTGTATATACTTATACAATTCTTATTTGTCAACTGAAATAATAAATGTTTAAAAATAATATGGAGCACTCCTATAATCCCAGCATTTGGGTGGTGGAGACAGGAGGATTGCAGGTTCGAGGCCAGTATGCCATAACTCAGTGAGAACCTTACCTAACTTAGACCCTGTTTCAAAATAAAAGTAAAAAGAGCTGGGGGTATGGGTCAGAGGTAGAACACTCCTGGGTTCAATCCCCAGTATCATAAATAATAATAGACTAAATACAGTTCTAGAAAAAAGAAATATAATAATACAAAGACTTAATTTGCTCACCAAACTAAAGAGAAAAATATGATGCACACAAAATATTCCTATTAACAATGACATATTTTAACATATACATTCAAATGTGATCCATGATAAAAGTTGATGCTGATATTTACTAAAATATTGCATTTATGTGTTATGTTTCTTGCTTATGAAATACGATTCATTTTGCTTATAGGAGAAATATCCACTCTGAGAATGTCAAGAGTATGGCCTTGGAGACTTCCTAAGGGTGACCAGTGTCATTTTTTTCAAAGGTCTGTTCAAGGAAGAACTTACTTTTGGAAGCTGTGAAAAGAAGCTGAGGGTAGCTGCAGAACCCCGGTGGAAAACCTGCATGGACACCTAGTAAAATTTGGAAGCTGGATTCACTCTGCTTCAGATTTCATTTTCCCCCATTCGATGAGAGCAGAACACAGGCATCACACGCTCTGCCGTCAGTAATTCTTCACCACGGCCTGCTTCGCTTGTGAGTGTCCTGGACTCTCTCCAGCCATAAAACCTGGATCTACTCTTACCACTAGAGAAGACAGTCCCCCCTGGGTGAGGGGTGAAGAAGTTGAAATTGAAAAGGAGCTTGCTGGTCAGGCAGCTACTCTGTGGGCTGCATCTTCTACAGCAAACCAACAGGGGCTTTGCCAGGCAGCTGGGCAAGTCCTTGAAAATCTTGACAAAATTTATAAATAAGACACAGTGTTTATTTATTATTTTAGGAAAACTTTCCATTGTGCTCTCCTTTGTAATGTAATCTGATATATATATTTTTGCCAAGAGTAGGGTGTGGTTGCTCAGCGGCTTAGCTGATCATGAAATGTCATGCTTGAGACTTGAGTCAGAACATCACGACATGCAGCTCTGGGTTGAGGGTGCCAATGGTGTCCCCAACGCTCCTGCGAGACCCCACTCTATCCATGTTGGGAGCACTAGTCGGTTTTCTAGTTACTCTATGAGAGAACGAGATAATATTCTTAGTAAATCTTGATCTAATACTTGCTTGTTTCTTCATTCTGAGGCTATTTATCCTCACCTCCTGCTGCCTGTCTTTTATCCCTTTCTTCCCTCCTTTGTCAATTATTGGTTAAAACTGAATGAGAAGAACCACATTTCTGGACTTTTCTCTAAACACCCACTAATGTGGGCTGGTGAGCTCTCGACTTGTAAATAACTTAATGAGTTCAATTTCTTGAACACTGGTTTCCTTAGTTCTGTTGGAGATGTGGGGATCAATTTTTATCAAAATTTAACCTAGTCAGCACTTTCCCAAAGAATCTGACTAAACCAGACAGGCTTAGTTAACTAACTTGATTAACCATGTTGGGCCCCCTTTGTGGGTAAGATCCCCAGGTGCAGAGGCTCCGTGTTCCCTGCCCACTTCTGCGACCACAGCATCTAGAACAGTGCTTGACTGTTCTGAGATATTCTGTAAATATTTACTGAATCAATGAATAAAATAACAAGTGAGGTAAGCTCTCAAGTGCAACAGAGGACTTGAAATCAAAAGGTCGAGGTCCATGCCAATAAACTATGCTCCAGAGTGGTACATTGAATCTATCCAATAAAACACCAATAAAGTCTGACCAATGAAATACAAAGGACGCGCTGTTTATGAGGTATTATTTCCTGGATAACATAATTTTAACATAAAAATTCTATACTTCACTATAAGCTGCTTGAGAGCAGACATCAGGTTCTCAAATAATATTTGTAAAATGTCTAAATAATGGAAAAATCCAAGCACACAGGGCTATTGTCTCAGCAGATGTGTGGATTGTGATTGTAGGGCTTCTACAACTCAGTTATTATGGTAGCTTCTAAACAACAGAGATAAGACACCAACTTTTCCCCTTTTAAACTATAAGGCTAGGAAACTTTTATTTTTAAAAGGTTCTGTTTGTTTAAAATATATCTACTCATGGCAGAAAATACTGTGTTTTAAAATGCTATTGATAAGGGAACGAGACTTATGCTCTGTGCTCCTCAGAACATTCAGAGGAATATTTTTGTCCTAAAATCAAAGAGCTGGACTAGATTTTCTAAAGTTCCTTCAAGCTCTAAACTTTTATGACTCTGGCTTAAAAAAAAATTACCCATGGGAAAGTAGTGCCTTTGTAAGCTGCTGAGGTTTTTCGTTGTCATTGGACAGAAATGCCTCACTGATTCAGCATCTTCTGGCCCATCTTGCTCACAGTATACTAAGCCTCGATAAAGCTGTTTTCTTTTTTAAATGCTCTGGAAGTCTTGTGAAATAAGTCAAGGAGAAGCTAGCAGGAACCATAATTGAGTCTGGGAATTTGATGCCCCAGGAAAGACAGTGGGAAAGACACCTAAGGTCAGGGAAGGTTAGGACAAAACCTGGTAACAGCTTGGGAGCTCACATTTACTCTTCTGTGGAATTATTATGATGATTATGCCATTATTTTCCTACTCTTGGTAGTGATCCACTAATAGGTCATGAAATCAATCAAGTGTGTAATAACTAGCATTAAAAACAAAAGAAAAAATAGTTCATCCTGGGATAGAAAAAATTGGTTGGATCTTACATAGAGTATTATTGTATGATGAAATTTTTGGTGTGTGTGTGTGTGTGTGTGTGTGTGTGCACATGCATATGTGTATTTCAGTGGAGGTATATACATATGAGGTCATCGTGTAAAATTTATTTTTTCATATGGACACACTCAAAAACTTTGAAGACTATTGGTTTCAAGGAAAAAAGCCTTCCTTCAAACTCTATAATTCTATGAAATCCTGAGCATGCCATGGGCCTCCTCCGGATGCAGAGAAGGGGAAAGGTGTGAATGGAAAGGCTTCATTCTTCAAAGGAAAGAAGCGCCACACGAACCTATTGATTTTGAATGCCAGAAGCCCCCAGAAGCCGGGATCACTGACCCCAACCTCTTACAACTAACGGCTTTGATTGGAGACACAGGCATAGCCTCTGTTCTGTCCCTGGAGGATGGATGTCAACTATGCCTAACAGGGATTGTGCATGAGCTAAGACAGAATATAGGCCAGCTGAGGCATTTTAAAAAACTTTTCATTGAAGCATAATAATGTGCATGCAGAAAAGTGCACCTAGGAATTCTTTTTCCATTTGGAGGGGAAAGGAAAGGCCCAGGAGCTTTCTCCGGCTCCTCTCTTCCTCAGCATCCTGTGTTTTTGGCTGAGGAATTTCTGAGTGTGTGCTGGCTTCTTGAGGACAGGAGTGAAGTTCTAATCTAGAAGCCCAAATACTTCATTTCAAAATTCTTCTCTTCTTCTTAGTATATGTATATTCATAGTCCATATAAGTTTTATATGTCTATGAAACGTTTTTCTGTAATTTGATTTTATTTAACTGATGTGTCAGTATTTCCCCTCTTATTCA
>PVJS01005780.1:27797-62774 GCA_004027185.1 Glis glis
CCAGCCCCCCCCCCCCGCTTTTATTCTGTATTTTGAAACAGGATCTCACTAAGTTGCGGAGGGCCTCACTAAGTAGCTGAGGCTGATTGCAAACCTGCGATCCTCCTGTCTCAGCCTCCCAAGTACTGGGATTACAAGTATGCGTCACCACGCCTGGCTTGTTTTTTTTTTTTTATAAGGACATGGGATTTAAAAATTTTGATGTCAGGCATGATGGCACACACTTGTAATCCCAGTACTTGGGAGGCAGAGACAGGAGGATCACAGGTTTGAGACCAGCCTCAGCAATACAGTGAGACTCTCAGCAACTCAGTGAGACCCTGTCTCAAAAAATTAAAAATAAAAAGGGCTGCGGGTGTAGCTTGGAGGTAGAATGCCCCTGGGTTCAATCCCCAGTATGAAAAAATATTTTTAAGTGTGTGGTGACAAAATAGGAAATGGGGAGTAGTTTCTTTCAAAACACATAAAACTGTACACTCTAGTTTTAGTCCTTATACTATACTATTGTATAACCCCTATACGAGACAGGGATTATCTAGAGACTACAGAAATGAATAAGATTTTGTTTGTGGTGCTTATATTGTAGTCAGGGGAGAATAGGTATGAAAAAAGATTAAGCATATAAATGATATAAATGAGCAGGTAGTTTCAGACAGTGGCGAGTGCCCTGACAGGAGGAAGCAAGGGTCACAGCCTGACTGGGCTGGCTGGGCTGGGGTAGGAGATGGAGGTAGTCACTGCGCTGACCTTTGAACCAAACTCTCAATGAGCAAGGAAGTCCTCAGAATATCCAAGGAGGTCAAGGCAAGTAGATTCGAGCACTAGAACTTAATTAGTTCTTATTTTAAAATCTCCTAATTTTAAAAGGAAACAAAATAGAAATGTGTTAACAGGGAGAAAAAAAAGAAACCCTGGTAGTCAAGGATTTTCATAGAAGTTTATTTTAAATGGCTTCATTAGGCATTAAGGGATGGTCATCTACTATGCTACTCAGACTGCAAATAATGGCCCGGGAGTTTTGGAATGATAATCCTGGATAGTGTGGCTCACAACTGTGGCCACCCAGTTAAGAAAAAAATTTTTTCAGTACCGGGGATTGAACCCAGGGTCATTCTACCTTCGAGCTACATCCTCAGTCCTATTTTTTATTCTTTATTTTTAAACAGGGTCTCACTAAGTTGTGGAGGGTCTACTAAATTGCTGAGGCTGGCCGCGAGTCTGGATCCTCCAGTCTCAGCCTCCAAGTACTGGGATTACAAGTGTGTGCACCACGCCCGGCTAAGAAATTTTATCTATTGGAAAAGGAAAATGTGGTAGGCTGAGCAATTAAGAGTGCCGGTGCTGAACATGAAGCACCACGTTTGCTTGGGATTTCGAGGGTAGCTGGGGAAGGGTGCACAGGGCCGTGCTCAGGCTGGGGGGTTACACCAGGCTTGTTAAGCACCAAGACCACTTATGTAGACCTTTTCTCGAGTCTGAGGAATAATTACAGCCTCACTAATCTCAGAGGAGTATGGAAATCTTGAAGACTATTCAGAGGAAGTCAACGGAGATGATTAAGAATTGAATAATGGGGCCTCTGAGACAAGGTATAGCCAAACTGGAATTACTTAGCTGGGATTATTTATCTTGGTGAGGACATATCCAAGGTGTGGCTTAATGTGGCCTTCAAGAACATGAAAGGTAATGTGACTCTTATGACCTCGAGGAAGAAAACAAGTTGAAATGGGAAGGCTTTTGGTTAGAGATAAGAATTTTGGATTATTAAGTATCTAAAATACAGTGAAGTATCTAGCAAGCATTGTGGGTCTTCTTTAAACTGTTAACTAGGGGCCATTAACCTAAGATCCTTGAACCCCTCCCACATAGATGGGGTTCCCGAGTCTTGCCAAGTTAATCCAAGATTCGGTGGATACATATGTACACTTGTACATTTTTTTTTCTGGGAAGAGAATTGGCAACTTTTATTAGGTTGGGTTTATGCCGAAAAATGTTTAAAACTCACTGCTTTTTTTTTTAAAAAAGGATTATTCTTATTTGTTTGAACCGGTTGGAGAGCATTTTGGTCTAAAGGAGGAGAGTGGACACGATGGCCTTTTTGGTCTGCTATGATCCTATCAGCTACTCAGAAGACCTTGAAACCTGCACATATGGCTGCTCTAAAGAAGAGGGGGAGGGAGGGAGAAGGGGGGGGGAGAGAGAGAGGCTAATGTTAGGTTTTAAAAAACTATATTTAAGTGAAAAATGCATTTATGAATATATTTAGGAATACTTGTCATAAAACTGGGGCTAAGTGGTACTCCTCTGGAATAGTACCAGCTTAAAAAACATTTGCAACATATGAGCAAATGGGAGAAAGGTATTCTGTGGAATATTTAAAACATATGGTTTTTGTTTGTATTTCTTCCAAATGTTTGAGAAAGTGAACAACTTGTACCTGTATACAATCACGACTATGAATGCACTATTCTGTTTTAACAAAAATGTATTTATAAGCAAGCAGTAAAACACTGAAAGAAATCATAATGTTAATAAGTAGGAGGCTATCAGGTTCCATATTAAATTTCTTATACCTAAAGCTTATTTTTCAATGAGCAGTAATTTTAACTTGATGGATTAAACAGTTTTTAATAAATATAAATTTAGGAGATCCATAGGAAGTGATGTAATAAAATCATTATCAATTAGGCATGTAGATAATATTCACACCCACTTGCCCTCCCCCCGTGAACTGTGCACAGAGGAAGGGAGGGAAATTGTAGTATTAATGAGACAGGTGAAACACAAAATTCTATTTTGTTCTTCCCTCAATATTTGAAGCAGTTAATAGAAGACATAAAGTATATGAGGCCTGAATAGTTTGTGTGTATCTTTAGTACAACATTCTTGGTTTTACATACACATGGAATCATTTTTCTTATTTGCTAATCAGTAGTAATTTCTTTTTTGTGTAAAATAATTATATAAAGTAAAAGGAAATGTTAAATGAAAATATTAAATTTTCATTTGTTCTGGTTCCATTATTAAAAGAAAGGGAAATAATATAAGCCACTAGAAAAATTGAGAACCAGAAATAATGAGCGATAAGGTGAGATTTGAACTCTTCTCTCTAGACTCTTGGTCTGGTAGCACAAGATGCAAGCCTCAATTGCCAAAATAATAACTGAAAGGGCGAGGCGTCCACTCCTGAGGCATATTTGAGACACATGCATCAAGTGACTGGTCTCGATCCTATTCAGACTTGAAGAAGAATTGCATGCAATGAAACAATGAGTTTAGATCGTGTAAATTAATAACACATGGAGCTGAAATTTTTAAGATTTCATTTCCGGGGTAGCTGGATAAGCATACAAGAGCTGTTTAAGTCATACAAGTTTTAAGTTAGTACTTCTGTAAGTGGCAAAAACTTTCCTGAAAGTTGCTCAAATAATGGTTTCCATAATGTAATTCTCTTTTCTACCCATTCATGAGGTCATAATGCAGGTACACATAAAGAAACTCATTTAGATACATAAAGCTATACCTCATTTTACTAGTATAAAATCATGAAAATTGTAGATATAAAATCACCTCTAAACAGAGGATAAGATAAGTGAAAGAAATAATGACAGCAGGTTATCTTCTGTTGTTCTCTTACCATAAAAACGGCTACCCTGGCGTGGTCTTCACACTGAGGTATGTGTGAGGGCACCCAGTGCCTTTCCAAGGTAAGTGCAAACACGATCTTTTTTAAGGAGTAGAATTTCTATATCTTCAACTTCCATAACTTTCTCCTAATACTCAACTGTGGGGATTGCACATACATTTGTGTGTTCAGATGGCCTCCTATCCTAGTTCTGCTTCTTCAGACATGTTTTTTGACTTTTTAAAAAGTACCTGAACCTACTTTAGTCTACGACCCCAGGGCAAAAAGCTCAGGACACCAAACAAAAGAGTGATTCACAATATGGGTTTCAGTAACGCCTCCTTTAATTAAAGCCTCATATACTCACATGAGGGTT
Organism: Glis glis; assembly: GCA_004027185.1. Taxonomy (NCBI): domain Eukaryota; kingdom Metazoa; phylum Chordata; class Mammalia; order Rodentia; family Gliridae; genus Glis; species Glis glis. The sequence goes on from PVJS01005780.1 coordinate 31,799, forward strand.
CTTGTCTTTTCCTGTTTTATATAATTTTCTGTAAAGACAGAGCATGGCTTTAGGAACACGACATTTTGGTCTGTGTAAGGACATTCTAAATGTAGACGTGCTGTGGGAGAGCGGGCCATAGGCGCCATGACAATTTTCACTTACTCGAACTCCCTCTTCCACTCTCCCAGCTACGTAGTATCAAAAAATGAATCACTTCTAAGGACTTCTGAGAACAAAGCAAAGGGAGTTTGGGAAGTTTGGTACTGGGCATCAACCTATTTTATGGAGGCCACAGGAAGTTCTTTGCGATCTAGAGATATTGCTACAGTTTGGATCTTGGTCCCCAGCTGTGGTGCATTTGGGAAATGGTGGGTCAAGAGGAAGGGTGTTGGGTGATTGGGAGCGTGCTCTTGCAGGGGTATGAGACAGAGGTGCCCACCTTGGTGCCTCCCGCTCTCCTTTTGCTTCCCAGACGCATGAACAGGCCTCCTCTGCCAGGTGCTGCCATGATGATGTACTGTGCTGCCACAGGCACAGCAACAGGGTCAGGGACCATTGACTGGAAGCTCTGGAACTGTGAGCCAAAATAAATCTTTCCCCCTTTTAAGTCGATTATCTCAGGTATTTTGTCACAGTGACGGAAAGCTGACTATTGCATGTATCTATGTATGTATGCATAGATGTATACATGTATAAATGCATATATCCTTGCATCTGTCTTCCTGGAATTAAAAAAAAAGATATGGCTTTCATATAGCTGAGTATTAACACATCCATTTCAATTGAAACATGAAGTTGGCCTTTTTCTGACTGACTTGACTGATTAAATATGCCCTTCTTAGATAAATGCAAACATGATTTGCATGACAAATATTTTTCATGCCAATATTTATACATTTTAAATATAACAGTGTATTTAAAATATTTATATGACAAGTATTTTTCCTTTGCTTGAGTGAGTGAACACTGCAGCTACAAAGTATACTCAGGTCTGTTGAGGTATAATTTGAATACAGTAAAATCCACCCATTGCAGGCTTGTAATTCTATGAGTTTTGACAAATATATGCAATCACATAACCACCAAAACAATCAAGATACAGAATATTTCCATCACTCCATAAAGTTTCCTTCTGTCCGTTTGTTAATTCTCTCTACTTTTAATCACTAATATATATCCATTGTATGGACATACCACATTTGTCTATCCATTTAATGGTTAATGGACATGTGTGTTGCTTCTAGTTTTGGGCAGTTATGAATAAAGCTGCTATAAACATTCTTGAACATATATTTGCATGAAGATATATTTTAAAATACCTTTTGTATAACTAGGAATGGGATTGCGGGGTTATATGGTAAGTGTATATTTAACTTAACATAAGCAATTGCTAAACTGTTTTCCAAAGTGGCTCTCTCTTTTTACATTCTCACCACAAAGTAGGAGAATTCCAGTTCTACTGCATCCTTGCCAGAAGTTGGTAGCATCAGTTTTTAAAATGTCAGCCATATTACTAGGTATGTAATAGCAGTGTGTCACTGTGGCTTTAATATGTATTTTCTGAATGACTAATAATGTTGAAAATCATTTCATGTGATACTTTGCCACTTGTATCTATTCTCTGTTTATCTGTTTAGATCTTTTGTCCAGGCTTTTTTTTTTTTCTGTACTGGGGATTGGACCCTGGGCTTGCTACCTCCAAGCTACACACTTAGCCCTTTTTTAATTTTTAATTTTTTTTTTTTGCGGTACCTGGGATTGAACCCAGGGGTGTTCTACCTCCGCGCTATACCCCCGGCCCTATTTTTTTATACTTTATTTTGAAACTGGGTCTCACGAAGTTGCGGAGGGCCTCACTAAGTAGAGAGAGAGAGAGAGAGAAAGAGAGAGAGACAGGGAGAGAGAGACAGAGAGAGCTGAGGCTGGCCGCGAACCTGGATCCTCCGGTCTCTGCCTCCCAAAGTACTGGGATTACAAGCGTGCGCCACCACGCCCGGCCAAAGAAAGTTTTTTAAAGACATATATATATATGAAGCCGGGCATGGTGACACATGCTTGTAATCCCAGTACTTGGGAGGCTGAGATAGGAGGATCACAGGTTCACAGCCAGCCTCAGCTGCTTAATGAAGCCCTCCGCAAACTTAGTGAGACCCTGTTTCAAAATAAAGAAAAAAAATAGGGCTGGGGGTGTAGCTCAGAGGTAGAACCCCCCCCACTGGGTTCAATCCCCAGTGCTGCCAAAAAAAGATAAAAAGATATATATATATACATATATATATATGATTAGATGGTAACACTTTTGATTCTTTTTAATTTTGTAGAATGAGGAAAACATTCAATCATAAAATATATTACCTTATATATTTAATATATATATATAATATATTTATAATATATATAATTATATAATATATATATAATATATAATAAAAGTCCAAAGATAAAAGAGAATGAAATAAATTTCCAGTATATATGTTTAATAATTAAGAGAAACTAACTGGCATGATATTTAGAGTCAAGTCTAGAATTATTAATATTTATAATCCTCCAGATAGTGTATCTTTTGCAACTATTTTAACTTATGATGACAAATTTTAAATAGCATCTTAAAAATGTGCTTGTGGTAGATAATTTTTCTAAATTCTTTTTAGGGGTTTGAAAGTAGAAATTTTGAAAAGGTAGGTCATGACCTTTAGAATTCTTCCCCCTTTTCTCCCTGGCAGTTCGACATTTGATCCTGATCTCATTGTTCTAGTTTTCAAGCTTCTCAGTTTGTGATTACAATAGCAATAATTTTCCCTTGACACCAAGTGGATGACTGGCTCATCCAGTGTCCTTCCCACGTTGGCTGCTGGCAGCAGACCCCTGGCTCTCCAAGCCAAACCTCTCTCTCCAAGGCCCCTTCTTGACATTCTTCCTGAGCAGCTCCACAAAAGCATCATAAAAGAACAAAACACCCCGAATGAGTCTTAACTGGGTATTCAGAAATTTATAAAAGAATTTATTATTGAGGCTTGGAGTTTTGTTTATTAATTGATTTTTGTCCTCTGTTGTTTTCTGGCCAAATACTCAATTGAGAGCAAGTTGGGGTGGGGGGGAGAGAAAGAGAGGAGAGAGAGAGAGAGCTTGTTTTGGTAGAGTCCTGAAACATGTTTTCCAAAGTTTTCAAAGCTTTGGACTGAAACCCACAAACCAAATTGAATTGTTCACAGCCTGCAAGTGCACATCCATGTGTACAGGACACCTGCAATATTTTATACGTCAAAGTTTGGGCTCTTCTGCATTCAGAGAGGCCCTGTCATCAGGCCCCCAAGGAGCACACACACACAGAGGGGAAGCAAACTCATCTGGCAGAGAGGTGTATCCGAGTCTCTGGAGGAAGGCACTCTATTTCAAGAAAGAACAAACAGAAATAGACCTTCAGAAAGGGCCCAGGAAAGAGCGCCCTGAGGGCAAGTCCACCCAGTGTCCTGTGAGCTGGAGCACACACTCAATTGTGAGGGAGCTTGTTTTTCATCAGGTGAATGGAACAGCCAATCCCCCTGTTCGCTTCTCCTCCTCTGGGTGGTTCTATTTTCCTCCCTTTCTTGTAAATACTGAGCTGAGGTCTTATGGAGTCTCCCTGCCTCCCCTCCTCCCCATAGGCTTGGCTCTCATTTTCCCCATTATTTCAATGAGTAATGACACCGAGGGTAGGCACAAAGCCAATCCTACCGGCACTTTACACTTTCCCCTTTCTACAAAATAAAAAAGCACCAAACCAAACACACTGTACCCTTCGGCTTCAGGGATCGTGACTAATTTCCAAGCTCTCCTTGCCCTGCAGGACAATCCTGGCTGTCATTCCACATTTGGCTTTTTTTCACAGAGCCCTTGAGCAAACTTTATTTACAGTGTACACTGACTTTCATTACTACATAATACAGAAAATATTTGCTTCATTATGAAGCCAATTGAATATTTATTTTGATTTCTGTTACTTGTGGTAAACAGAATTCAAAACACTCTCTACTGCCATTGTTCCTAACTAGTCAAAAACTATGTAAACAATCAATCGGCCTAGGGATTGTGTGGTCCAGATCTCCTGATAGACTCACCTCCCCTTCCAGCCAGAGGAGAGTTTTTTATAAAAAAAAAAAAAGAAAGAAAATACATTAATTTGAAATTTTAAACCAGTATTTACCCCTCGAAGACTCTCTATTGCCTTTTAGAGTAAGTCGCCTCACCACAAAGTCTTTTCAAGGAACTAAACTTTCTCTTTAGATAAGGCCCAAAACAGGCCTAATTTTGCTCTTAGACAAACATTATTACCCCAAAGTTCACAAGTATTATGTTTTTTAGAAGATATAATTCAGAGCTGTGTGGAGGAAAACCCATGTTGGCACCAGATGCATTTTATCTCTATTAAGGTGCATGCCACTGGCTTTGCGGAGTTCCATTTAGTTCAAGAACCAACCTGCCCTGGGTACCTCAGTTGGCTTTACAAGACTGTCCAGGCTTGGAAGGGCTCCATCTGGCCTTCTTGATGGCCCAGTTTCTGCATATTCACGTTACAATAAACATGTCAGCCCAAACCGCCTGCATCAGCGTCTTTGCTCATTGACTTTTAGTGATGAATACTTTCTATAATTTGGTAGACTTTTGACTGATTTTAAATCCTGCCTATAAAACCCATACCTGCTTATTTTTGCATTTTAAAGAAAGAAAAATAAATCCAGAGTAGCAAAACAGTTTTTAGTTCATCTCTTCAAATGCTTAGAGAAAACCATGTACACATGCCAGCACAAATCCAGACTAATATTTATGTCAACATTTCCCCCTCTGGGCATACCTTCCTACTGAGAATTTGGGAGTGAGATTTAGTTTCCATCTTAGACTTAAGCCCACATGTAGAGTTTCTGGAACTTTCATCCTGAAAGATCGCTGTGGAGGTGCTTTTTCCCTTTCTCTGCTCTCCAGGACATTTATTACACTTCTGCCTTCCTGCTGGAGATGATCTTGCAATCGATCTGCAGGAGTGTTGTGCAATAGAGAAAGAAATCTTGGGTTCTGGGATCAGATATGGAATCAAGCCCTGGGTACCTCACTTTCTGGTTGTATGATCTGAAGTAAGTTGCTAATCTTCACGGGTCATAGTTTCTTCTATGAAATAGGTGTGTGTGTGTGTGTGTGTGTGTGTGTGTGTGTGTATGGGCACGCACGCATGCTCTGTGGGGGATGCCTACATAATAAGGTTACTGTAAGGATCAAATGTAACACTTTCTAAAATCATTTGATGTGGTATTGTGCATATAATAACCATTGGCTTATTATTCTTAGTATATTGTTCTGATTATCCTGATCAGAATACTTTTTTTTATCTTGACAAGAATAGAGCACAAATTTTTTAAAATACTAGATTTTCTATGTACATGTGAAAACTTAGAATAAAACATATACCAAAGGTTACTATTAACTGCCCATTTTTTAAAATAATGGGATATTTATGAACTCTTTTACATGGACTAGGGTCAAAAGATGTACCACAAAGGTATCATTTTTATATTTAGGTGAACTATGAACATTTCAACTTATTAAGTACAATGTTCAACTTTTTTTGTAAATTAAATAAACAAAGTCAAATAACTCATTATCAATTATCTTAATTTGATGCTTAATGGTAGTCACAGATTGTCTAGCTCTCCAAAGTATGTACTTTTCAAAACCACCAAATTGATACAGTGAAAGAAAATTTGGTTAGCACTTTCAGAACAATCCCAGAAAAAGTTCAATTTTCTTGAGAAAGAACTGCCCCATCAAGGAAAATAGGTATATACATTTATTTTATTGAAGAATATCACAGTGTTTAAGAACTTGAGCTTTGGAGTTCTACCAACTAGGTTGGAATCCGGAACCCATAACCTTCTATTTGACCTTAGGCATATTACATAAACTGTGAATTTCAGTTTTCTCACGTGTGAAATGAGGTTACTCACAGTGCCTTCCACGCAGGGTTACGGTGAGAAAGCTAAATAAGCTGTGTAAAGCACATAGAGAAGTGCCTGGCACAAGAAGGAACTGCTCCCTAGTGTTAGCTGTTGCTGATATCATTAGTTCTTTTGTAAAATCTATAAACTCTTTTCTTTTAATTGGTAGGAAATAAGACATTAAATATGGCATTTTTTCACTGGAACAAAAGTTATAAGGCTATTTCCCTGCCCTCATGTCTATGTACCATCCATCCACTTGGCCTTCATCATACTATCATTCTTATCTGCATCTGCACTCCTCTTACCAACCAATTGGTTAAGGTAACACAAAAGATGGAACCCTGTCTGCAAAAAGTGAATATTCTTACAACAGAGAAAAGGCAGGCACAGGATATGCTGAGGCCAATCCTCAAAGCTTACATTTTTATTTTTTAAGGCAAACATTCAAAATAGTGAAGACTGGTAGAATTTCACATGTATACAACACACATTTTTTTCCACATGTAAGTCAATGTTGGAGAAGCATATATTTTGGAATCAGGGAGACATAAGTTCAAATCCCAACTCCACGATTTAGTAACTGCATGATGTTGTGCAAGTTCATTAGTCACTGTGAGCTTTAATCTCCTCATGTATAAAAGGGAAATATTACCCAGTAGCTCAAAAGATCAATGTGGGGATTAAATAAAATGGCATTTATAAAGGACCTGGCATAGTGCCTGACTCTTAGGAGGCTCTCAATAATTTTTCTTTCCTCATTCACTGCATAAAGAAAGAAATGAAAGGTTCTAAGAATTCTCTAAAACCATGAAGCCATTCGCATGTATACTTGATACCATGGTAAACCCCTGCAAGCTTTTCTCAGTCTCTTTTATCCTCCAAGTAAAGTGGCTTTTAGACACACCCCCACAATAACAATATCATTTCTACAGTGGATGCTGCTAGCACAATTGTTCTTATCTAAGTTTGAAAATAACCTACATCTCTGTCTTTAGGAAACAAAGTGATCTCCCTTTCATAATTATTTATTTATCCTCCACAGTTTTATCAACTAATGAAAATAAACTTTGCTACTTTATACTTTAGCTCCATTTCTGCCTATGGCAAATATAGATGATACACTCAAATGCATTCTGGCAATATTTTATAATCCATTTCCCTCCTCTGACAATACAGAGGTATAAGCTACAGAATTCTCCAGTTGGGCCACAAGTTTATAGTAGGTACCGCCAACCAAAAATCAGTACACACCTAGCCTGAAAAAGCACTACAAATTAACTAGACCTTTGATTCACCCTGAACTGATTTATGAAGTCATTTTCTTTCCTACAATCTCTGATCTTCGTTTTCTTACAAACACTCCTTCCAACTCCAAGTGAGTTCTATCCCCATAACTTCCATGGCTTATTATAGAGCAGAAGATAAAACCCCGGGAGAATCTCTCTCTGGCTTTGCCTTTTAATCCTCTCTGGCTATCTGAGAAGGTTCCGTTTTCTCCCGCAGATAATTCTTTAACATTTATATAAGCGCTGGTATGCATTACACACTGAAGGAGAAAGACGAAAAGTAATGTATCCTCCACTAGATCATAAAAGGTTGTCAGCTCATCAGTGACTTCCTGTGATGTCATCGGCAGGAGAAAGCTAGAACAGTTAAGCTCCACAAACCCAAGATGAAATTACAACTACGGTACTGACCCAGTGACGTGGCCCAGTGTGTACAGCAGAGCTGACTTTAATATATGTTTCCTTATCCCTATAAAATACATCAAAGGCCAGATTTTCAAAGCCTTGCATGACTGGCCGTTTGGAAAGAGGTATACCCAGGCCCCCACAGCCTTCATTTTAAGCAGATGGCAATGGAGAAGCTAGAAATTGCGAGCGCAGGCTTGTAAAGACAGTTTAACACCAGCCCTGACTAGGGAGGGGCCAGCACTCAGCTCCATAAAGCCAGGTGCTCTGAGGACTTCCGGCAGGTAGCAGAAGGCTGAGTTGAAACTCAATTCCTATTTGGTTTTCTTTAGCCCTGCTCTCCCCTGGAGGGCAGCACCGAGGAAATGACTTGTGGGCCACTAGGTGGCGCTCTCTTTTACTACCCAGTTGATAGGACATGACAGAGCCACCTGTCAGGAGTTCCATGTCTCAAAAAGTTTAAAGAGAAAAGGATATGTGAACTATTTAACACATATCTTAATAACTGAGGACACAAAACCTTGATTGTGATTTCTACTTAATGTGATAACTAGGGCTCAAATTATGGCTCATCATTTAATTGATTATAAATGAGTATATTTCTGAAAAAAAGGAGAGAAGAGAATAAAGTGTCAGGGTCTTCTTTTCACAGCAACTGGAGGTAAATTGTTAAACCCATTTGAAATCCTATAATTAAGCTTCTCCTCTGAGACTGTAAAAACAAGTATCTGGCACATTTAAGAGATTCAATAATATTAAATAAATAGGTAACCAAATTGAGGACCTAGGGTTCTTTCTTTCTTTCTTTCTTTCTTTCTTTCTTTCTTCCTTCCTTCCTTCCTTCCTTCCTTCCTTCATTTATTTATTTCTTCCTTTCTTTTGGGAGAGAACAAAATGTACATTCAACTGAGGTACTAATTTCTGTGGTCATTTAAAAAGACAGTGACTACCAATTTTAAACTTTAATAACTTCTTTTGAAAATCTGCATGGAAGATACAGTTTGAACCTTTAGAGGTCTGTATTAATCTCCTTAATAAACACCTGGAAATTTTTCGGAGAATGTCAAAGTATATTTTTTTCTCTTTGATATTTTCCTCAAATTTTGAAAATCTTATTATAGGAAGACAGAAACTTGGAGTTTTCTTTGTAGATAAAAATACATATTTCTTACCCATCCTAAACTATGCTGAGGTAAAACATTCCCTTTAACCTCTTTGATACAAAGGTCTTTTAAAACAAGACCCTATCAATTATGTTAAAGAAGGAAAAACTTTTAATACACAGATTACATGAAAAGCTAGTCACTCTTCTCCGACATCCAAAACTTTATTCACAATTGTTATGTATAATAGTATAATGTCCATTTCATCTAGCTATTCCAAAGTAGCCATTTACTGGATTTAGTTTTTTATTTGGCATCAACATTTATTATTATATTTTTGCCTTTTGAATATTTGTATACTTTTGCAGTACTGAAAACTTAGTTAAAAACTGAACTGAAGCCCTTTTGTTCCAGGTAACATAGCTCAAAATTTTATGCTCAACCATTTGGAGAAACTGTATTTCAAAACGTTATCCCTCCCAGGCTGAGATCATTATGCTCTGTGCCTCCAGGGACACACACATTTAAAGTTTTGTCTTCTTAGCATCTCCTATTATAGAAAAAAACGTGGATTCCTTTCACAAACTCAGCAGGTCTTTGAAGAGGCATTGTGCCATTCTTCATCTTCTGACATTACACATGAGGCTTTAGCTTTGTTTGTATTTTCTGTAGTGAATTCTTTTCCTTCCCGTGCCAGTCCGTGGTGAATTTCCCAGATCTTCCTTTATATCCCCAGAAGAAAAAAAAAGCACTAGATCTAAAATCCTGTCTTATTTTAAAACTGATTAGAAGTTAAGCTATGTATAGCAGCCTTGTGACCAAGAACTAATATTTACCAGCCCACACAAACCTCCCAGTAGTCTGGGTTTCCCACAGAGATTCAGCTAATGGAAGAATGAACTGAGTAGGCATTTTCTTTTCTTTGTTAAAAATTGAGATATAATTCACATACTATAAAATGCATTCTTCTAAACTGTACAATTCAGTGGTTTGGACTATATTTATAAGGTAGTACAGCCATCATCCTCACCATCTAATCCCAGAACATTCTTATCACCCCCATAAAGAAACCCTACACATGTTCGCAGTAATTCCCCATCCCTCCCTGCCCCTGCTGCCCCCAAGTCCCTGACACCCACTAATCTGTTTTTACCTCAATGAATTTACCTATTCTGTACATTAAATATAAATGAAATCATATAAAATACAGCCTTTTATATCTGACTTCTTTCACTTAGCATAATATTTTCAGGGTTCTTCTATGTTGTAGCATAATCTGTACTTCATTCTTTTTAATGGCTGAACAATATTCCCAAATTTTCTCTGCTGATTGTCCATCATAAATTATTGGTCTTCTTGGGCCAGTAGTCAATGTGTGTCTTTGAATGGTATGAAGGGGAACATATGCTACATGCTAAAATATAAATAGCTCAACCCAATAGATTTTTAAGTCAAGAAATCCCTGGTAGCCTGATGTATAAAAATAAAACAAAACTCCATTGTTTTCTTCTTTTCTGCTTTTACTTTTCAGTGACAACCACTGGAAAAGGTAAATGTCCTAAATAGCTCTTTAAGGTAGTATATATAATATTAAATTTTGGACATTTTCTAGGAAAGCCTACTTTTTAAAAAATAATGACTTTGAATTAAAAAGATACATGTTTCATACTGCCTACTGCATACTAAAACAAACTTTCTCTTATTTACCTAAAAATTTAACATAAAATACTTTTTGTGAAGTGAACCTATTAGGATGATTACCACATCCCAAATGCTTATTGTGGTGTCTGCTGCTTGTTGAATGAGTGAGTGGATTGATGGATAAATGATTAAAAAATCAAATCATATTCTATTATTAAACTAATCTGTATTGCTGATATGGAATACATTCAGTCATGGTTTGCCTCATTTATCGTTAAGTAATACTACATACAAAATATGAACCTAAATATAAAATACATATAAAATATGAAGCTATACATGAAAAAGATACTGCTGTTCTGGAGCATGGACCCAAATATATATATATATATATATATATATATATATATACATATTAATATATATATATATATACATATTAATATATATATATATTAAGGATGGTTATATAATTATATATAGTAAAATATATATACTTCTTTATTATAACATACAAGTAATATGTACATGTTCATCTGTATGTTCTTTGATAAGAGAGAAATGCAAACTAACATGGTTTGTAAAGGTTGTAAGTCCCAGGCTCTGGGAGTATGGAAAGTGCCAAGTGCTGGTGATAAGGAAGGACCTATAGATATGTTCCTTGCCCCTGTGATAACACACCTTCTCTTGGGTCCTGCTAGAACATGTTCCTCCACTGCTGAATGGCACATGTGCAATTGGTAGAAGAATGAGGTCAGAGCCAGGAGCTGGTTTGGTTGATACACGATTTTTCAGCCTTCCTGTGCACAAGCAGCAGTAACACACCTGCACGCAGCCAGCTGTGGAGCGCTGCAGTGCTGTGCCCACATACCCCATCTTCCACTCACTAGTAGGCCATGTGCTCTTTTTTTTTGGAAGTGCTTATTAATGGTGCTGCCCATCTTTGAGCATTTTGACCTTTTCTCTATTACTCAGCAGTCTCAACTCATCCTTGCTTCCCCTTTTATTAAGTTAATTTTACTTTTTTTAAAAGGTAAAGTCCTATGTTTATAGTAGTATTTATTAGGAATCTAACACATCTTTTAAACTGTACCAGTGTTTTTACAGGTTTTATTGTTTTTCTGGGTGTGTCCTGTTCACACAGTTGCATGGGTGTTGAGAGTTCTGCCTCGATCTAATCTTCTCATGAGTCCTGCTTGTTTTAGTGTGTTTCCCAGGATGCAGGCTTTTCCAGAAATGTACACTGCAGTGAAGTAAAACTGCTTGCATATGTAAAAGTATTATGTAATGAGTAGAATGTAATGAGTAGAATGCCAGGAAGGCTGCCTGAGAATACTACAAATAAGAGAATTCTGAGCATGATCTTCAGTGGGTAGCTAGCCTACACTAGAGTGAAAACACCTCAGGAATATTGCTTGGGGAATATTTAAAATTAAATACCAATAGCAAGTTACTGGGCGATCTGAAGTAGTGTACCGCCATGATTAGGAACTTAGTCTCAGACCTCATGGGGCATCAAGGGAGTCTCTGCTTTCTGACAAGATGACCTTGGACACACAAATTATCCTTCCTATGCTTCCGCTGTATCATCTGTCAAATGACTGTGTGAAGATGAGAGGGGAGAGTACTGTGACATGCTTAGCACATTGCCTGGCATTCATTCAGTAAGTACTACTTACTTCCCAAGTAAGTCTAGGGGCCAAGCACTACTTTAGAGTCTGGGACTACAGGCTTGAACAAAGAACAGAATTAGTCTTCAATTTTTAAAAAGTTAGCTCTTGTGATGGTGGTTCTCATTCACTTATATCTGCCATAGATTTTCAAACGCTGAATGTTCTCAGTGAAGAGTAACAGTGAGCAGACTCAGGGGTTACAGTGTTAGCCATTCTTTGCGGCCTTGCTGGGCCTTTAAAAGGAAAGGAAGGCGAAGGCACCCGGGCTGGTTTGTTTCTAGACCACGTTGCTCCAGGGACTTGGAACTTGTGACTGCAGGACAATCAAGTCCTTGACGGGGCAGTCATGGCCAAGTGAAGACACTGCGCGTCACAGGACGCTTTGGGAACGAATGTCCAGGGCGTTCCATTGCAAAAATACAAAGAAGCAAAAGAAAAGACTCGTGCCAGCCACTCGTGCCGTGCACAGGGAGCTGCGGAGATGCCACGGCGCCCCGCGGCCTGGGGTCTGAGCCTGTGGGGGCCGCGGCGGCACGTGCTAGGGCCGGAGACCTTGCAGGCGTGCTGATGCCAGGAGCCCGAGCTCGGGCCGAGGCGGCTGCCCGGCGTGTGCAGACGCTGCGCCGGCCCTTCTGTTTGGATAAGCGGAGCGCGAGGTCCTCGTCGCTGCCGAGGAGCTGGCGCCGGGCACCGGACTTGCAGCCAACAACAGCAAATGGTGGCGGGGAGGAGGAAGCCTGCGGTGCTGCAGCCCCCTCTAGGGTAACATTCACGAGCTCAAGAAGAAAGCAAATGCAAGAGGGCAGCGCGGAAGGGACGCGCTTGAAACCTGAGCGAGGGGATGGGGCGGGAGAGAGGAGGTGGGAGCCAGCCGCGGTTCCAAAACACCGCCGGCGGGTCCTGCTGACACTAAAGCACAAATACGGCCGCCACCCGAGGGGCCCGGCCGTCCAGCTGTCCTTGGGGTGGCGCCCTGGCGGTGTGGGGTTCCTCGCGGAAGATCAAAAGGCGAGCTCCCTACTCTGAAGGCAGAACGTGGCTGCACTGTTCAGAGCGGCTCTGTCCTCACCACAAGTTATTTTTCAAAAATAACAAGTTGGGTGACAGTCTCTCTCCCTCTGTTTCTCCAATTTTTCCTGTTCGGATTCTTTCTCCATCTCTCCCCCTCTTTGCTCCTTCCATGATTAAGACCAGAACCCGAGCAATGAGCGCCTTCCTGTCACATAAAGCCAATGGTGGGAATTTATAGTCTACTCGATGCTATCTGCCCAATGTGGAGAATAAACAGAACGCAGCCCCCAGCACACAGTGGCAGTGGTGCCTCTGCCCCTCACTGACTTGGGGGCGACCTGGCTTCTTTCCTGGCCATCCCTGCAGGCGGGAGGATTAGCAGGCAAGGGCGTGTAAGTGCCTGGGGAATGGCGCCGGGTCTTGGCACTGAGCATGTATCGGTGTTAACAGCTGGGTGCATAAGTCATGCTCAGAAAGGATTTAGTGGCAACATTTGGTCTCAGATTAGCCTAGCTAGCAGGCAGGGGCTGCCTTCTTGCCAAGGCTGGGCAGCTCGAAAGGTCATGTGATCTCCTGGGATTAATACTGGTATTTAATGAAATGCCTTGCTTATCACTGCTCTGGGTCAAGGGCTTCGTTTCTCACTGAGATGAAATTGCTTCCAAATAGAATGTGATCTAGCCTTGTGGGTTGCTGGCCTACACTCTCAAGAGCTGTCCCTGTAAGTCAGACCTCAGAGAGCCTGAATCGTAGCTAGAAGCAACGATTCCAAGCAAATTCAGAGAAGGAGGGAAAGGGCAGGGAGGCAGCTCAGTTGAGGACTTCTGTGACTTCCTAAGGAGTTCAGACATGACCCTGCAGCCCTGAGAAGGCGGTTAAGGATTTCGAGCATTGCACAAAACAGTAATAGAATGATTTTATCTGTTGTTGACTAGAAGAAGGGGTCTCATTGGGAGAAACTGGAGGCACAAATAGGAGTCTGTACTGAAGTAGCAGCATTAGAAATGGAGAGAAGGGGTTTGGTGGATGAGATAATAATGATATAAAATTTATAGAACATGGTGACAAGGACGAGGAGTAGGAGGAAGAGCAGGTTGTTTCTTCCTCCAGCAGCCTAGGTGGGTGGATGCTGCTGCTGCCATTAAGGAAGTTGGAAACATAAGATAAGCAGTAGATTTGTAAGAGGACTGGAGTGGAAGTAGTGAATCAGTTTTGATGTGCAAAGCATATAGCCAGTACCCCGCAACGGGAATCCCACTCAGCCAAAAGAAACTGTCTTGATTACAGCCCTCCCAGATGGTGGCCCAGGGCCAATGACTGGCAGATGCCCAGATACAATGGCCCAGCCCCCGGGCTTCAGTTTGGGACCCATCTGAAGGGTTATTCTAGTTCTAGAGCTCCCCTTTGGGTTGGCAAAATCTCCCTGTGGGTCAGCTTTTCCCTCGTGCCACCTCATGTCTGTACAGGTACATAGATCAGCAGTGCTTCCCAACAAACTTTTTGCAGGAAACTCTCCATCGCAGAGTCTGCTTCCAAGGAATATTGTGTAAGACAGTGTAGTGGGAAAGGATTCCATGAGGGTGGCTGAGAAAACAGAAATGATGTGGTTCTGGAAACTAAAGAGGGATTTTCCAGGAGGAGGGAGGAGTCCACGTTATCATATCCCACAAAGAGGTAAAGTAAAATAGAGGATGAAAAATGTCTGCTGAACAACAAAGAGGTAGGCACGGGTGGCTGGGCAAGAGCAGTTTAGAGGATGAGAGGGGCAGAAGGCAGTGGTCAGTGGGAGGGAGACTTCATTAAGACAATAAGGGGAGGCATAGAGTAAATGTAGACTACTGCTAGAGGCCTATCTGTAGAGTGTGTGAGAGAGACAAGGTAGTGCAAAACAGAGGCAAATGAAGGATTGAGGGTCCTTGAACAGTGAAGAACTAAGCTAAGGCTAAATAGTCAAGGCCAATAAAAAGATGCTGCTACTGGAAGATCATGAAAGGAATGGTGTGCTGGAGGAGGTGGGTGGGGAGACAGCCAGGGCCATGTCTTTCTGGACACTGGCTGCAGAGAGGTGTGAAGGGGATGGAAGGAGTGAGAGGCGGGACACCATTTTCTTAGTCTGGCCCCAAGTCCTCTCTCTTAATACTTAAGGTCCTACACCATTTCCTTCAACCTGTCTTTCTGCTCTTATTTCCCACTAATTTCCTTCATATGTGCAATCCTCAAACCAATCCAGATCACTGCAAACCCTCCAAGATCCCTCCGATTCTATTGCTGCTAGACCTAGTTCTTGCCAATTCTTTGGCCTCCCTTCTGGCTTTACACAGGGTTATCTGTTTTAGAATGTTTCCCTATTCTGTAAAGTAAAAGATTTAATATTATCTAACTGCATTCTTCTTTTCTCTCTGTTCTGGCCTGGCAGACCTCAGAAGTCAAGCCACTTCAATTCTCTTAGCTAACTAGGAAGAGCAGACTTCCACCTGCAAACTCAGATGTGACCCCTGTCCTCATGGAGTTCCCAATATAGTAGTGAACTCAGACACCAAGAAATCATATATATGAAAAATTTCAACCCTGGTCGTGAACTTGAAGAGATGCATAAAACTGAGTCCTGACTGGAGTGATGACGGCAGGCTGCGGAAGGGATGAGATGAGATGGGAGAGGTAGGTAGAAGGGGGGAAGTGGGTCCTGGTAAGGGCTCTAGAAGCTATTTCAGTGTCAAAATCAAAGTGGGAATGACATTAACCACTGCACTCCTCATATCTCACTCTATCTTCAGGGTGGAGAATGGATCGGAAACATAATACCTCTCACAGAATTTTATAACTTCCCCAAATTACAGGAACTGCCCAGATACTTTATCACATCTCCTGCTTTGTGTTCTTTAAACCCTTTAACACTAAGGAACATTTTCTCTTATTTTTCTAATTTTCTGCTTTTATCTGACCCATCCTCCCAATCCAGGAGAATGTAGGCTCCCTGAAGACCAGGAGTCTGGTCTACTTTGTTCTTTACTATAGGGATATAGCATAGCTCCTGGCACAAAGTAGGTATCCATAAAAGTTCACCAAAATTGAGTTTTAATTTCTGTTGTTGAGAGGTAGACATACAGGATATGTACTGAGGTTTCTGAGAATAATATCATTTCTTATTTACCAACTTACCATTGCCTGTTTTTTCCATGAACATGAGATCATAGGCCTTGACCAAAGCTTTTATGACCCTGAATTGTCATAGAATAGAAGATTTTGAAAACTTAGAGAATCTCTAAGAATCTCGATGGAACAAAGAGTGGGGCTAAATGTAGATGTGTACCCTGTAGATTGCTCTTTTCTAAACTGCTGGAGCTATGATCCACCAACTACCTTTCCTCATTTGGAAAAGTTACATAAAGGTTCAGCGTTTCCTTGCCAGACAACTTGTTATCATAACCCACCTGTGTGAAATTCTAGAATTTATAGATTCTAACAGTTCTTTGGGTTGGTGGAAAGATATGAGAATTGCAATTAACATTCCTCTAAACAGCAAAGCATTATATAGTCACATTCTACATTGAATCCAGTGGAAATTCCATGTTCTATATGTCAGGACATATACACATTATGGACCAGGTCTGTTAGAGTTTTATGGGTCATTTTGTTGAAACTTGTGAAACTATTTGAGAGGTCTTCTAGTCTACTGTTAAGTATGTAGTTTAGATTCTAGCCAGTATTCGGGTTTAATTAGGATTGTGTGAATAAACTGAGTTTTCTGCTCAGATCTTTGGGATTAATATAAAACTGGTTATAAAATCATGGCTTCCTTTTCAAATTGTGCCTTTAATTTGACCTTTCTGAATGGTTGCCCAGTTTGTTCTGAGGTATATCACCCATTTTTAAATATATCCAGATCAGGTCTATTAAAAGCAATTCGGCTTCCCCAATTTATGATCATCAGAGAAATTCAAAATTGTTTTTAAAGAGTGGCAGTATTAAATGCAATCAATCCTTTGCAGTCCCCAAGAAAGTCTAATAATTTATATTATAGTTCATAAATAAAATTCACTAGTCCAGGCAAGAGGAAATATGGAATAATTCTGTTCTATTTCATTTCATAAAGGTATTTGTCTTTTAGGGGAAAGAAACACAAACATCAATACCATTTTGATTATGGGCTTTCAACAGAATCTATATTAAGAATCAATTATAGCCATTAAAATTGTTCACAACCTTTGAGTGATGAAGTTATACAATGAAGTTTTTTGGTTTTGTTTTTTAGTTATAATCAGAATGGCAAAGGTCTACAGGACCTACTTATCTATTCTCATTGTGCATGACTGTGGCTTTCCTTTTCTTTTAAAAACAAAGTAAACAGAAAGTTTTGTTCATTTGAAAAACCAAGCCAAAATAATTTTAAAGATTGAAATAGTGCATGTGCCTACATTAGATGAAAACACTCTCATTCCAATCCTAGACAATGTTGTGTATTTTGAGTGAATACAAAGAAAGACTGCTTTCTAAATTTTTCCAGCATAAAGTTTCAAAAGTTAAGTCGAAATTGGAAACAAATTGGTTAGGGATACCTGTTACTATCTGAAGACATGAAACCTTGCAACTAAAGGTACTGACATTAGTTTTAACCCACAGAAGAGTTGTGATACTGAAAGTACTGCAAATAATGAGCTCTATCAGGTGTGAAATTAGGCAGCTTTCCTGTATTGCCTCAGCAATTTCATACACCCATTAATTGTCAGCCTCACCATCTGTTTTGAAATAACAGAGTAAAATCAGTGAGCTCATAAGAAGAAATGCTTCAGAATCAGAGTTGGACTAGAGGATAAAATGACACCTAGCTCGAGATACAGAATTATTATATCTGAGTGGCCTTGTGAACATGTAGAAAAATAAAGTGATCATCACTAGTATAACATGTGGCTTCATTAAAGACCAGCAACATTAGCCTAATCTAATTCCTTTAATGTAAGCAATACTAGACTTGTAGATGAAAATAATGAGTCCTAATGTTTGTGTAGTTATAGGTTACCTTCATGTGTATTATCACATTTGCTCCTTACAATAATAACGTATAGGTGGCAGAGCAGATCTTAATAATTGATACTTAAAAATAAAATGGAAACAAAGACTTTAAAGCAGGTTATCTGTGTTTCTCAGTAAGCAAGCGCTGGAGTGCTGGGCCATTGGTTCAGTCTAGTGCTGATTTCTACTACATGCCTTTGATTTTAGCAAAGCATTTGATAATCTTTGGTGATTTGCTATGGGCAAGATAAAATAATGTAACCCACATGAGATTCTGCTTGAAGCATACACAGGTGAAACCTTGTACATTCACTTCAATAAACTTATTGAGCATTTACTGTGTGTTGGGCTCTCTCTTTGGTTGATAGAAACTAGTGAATCAGTACCAATATAAAGCAACACCTGAAAGACTGCATACTTAGTCTAAATCAGCATTTTCATCAATAATTTGGCTAAAGACATGAAAGGAAGAACTGGGCTACTGATTTGAATCAGAGGACTTTGGGGCAGCTGAGAGATTGTCTTCATCAAGGTGGAAGAAGGTGAAGACTTACTCTTTTTGGCTCAAGATAGCAGACACAGAATCAATGGGTAGCAATTTAAGAAAAGCATGCTTGGGCCCTGTAATAGGGAGGATGTTTCAACATTTGGAGCTGTCATCAGGGGATGGGTTATCTCAAAAAGTGCTGTGCTTCCCATCTCTAGAAATGTTCAAGCAGAGGATGGGTGACCATCTGCCAAGGAATGAGGCACAGAGGATTCCAGCTTTGAGTGACAGTTTGGACTAATGACCTCTAACATTGCTTTCAACTTTAAGATTTGGAGTTTCTAGTATAGTGTGCTATCTATGAATCTTATCCCCATTGCAACTTCTTCCAAATCCCAAGAATCTGGGTCTTTAAACATCACAGAGGATATTCATAATTGTCTCTGAATGGACATGTACAAGCTTCATCCAAAAGAGACTTGTAAATAATGAGCCACACTGATATAATTTTAGCTTCTTCCAGCAATGGGTTATTTTATGGGATTTGCCTCTGACAGTGCCAGACTCTTCAAAGTCATCTAAGAGCACTCCTTTGTGTTTGCATTCTGAACTTATAAATTCAACATCTCAACAAGTAAAAACACATCTGAGGCACTTCTGAACCTGAGCTGGTCCCCCAGGTCTGTCTTGAGTGAAACCTACTCTTTCAATACTGTGCAATAGGTGACTATGGGCTGATAGCGCAGATTTGGCACATGAGCATGTTAAAATTGTTCTGCATATCTGGCCTCCATAGTCTGTTTGGCATTCAGTGCTTAGCACATGCATCTGGTCCATCTGACACCATTTCCTCATCTCTGTGGGGACCTAATATATGCAAATGTCACATGACCCACTCAGCCTGCTGTTTGATGTCTGGATAGATATTTCATGGCTAAACCCCTATGGGGCTAACCATTCTAATCCACTTCCTGCCCCAATTAAAAGTGCTTCTAAGTATTGGCTACTGGTGTCACAGGCATTCACTTCCTGCCCCTCTCACTCAGTCTCATTCACCAAACTTTACCTATCCCTTTGACATGAAGAACATTCATCCCAGCTCACAGGTTGTGTGCCAGGTGTGAGAGGTTTTCTGGGAACTAGGGCAGTTGAAAGAGAATGTATTAGCTTGTCTCACTATCTCTGGTATAGAAGAATTCACAGACCTTCTTTTATTTCTGGGATGCTTGGGGTCAAGGAAACAGTATAGGTGGTCAGTTTGTGATGAAATCCCAGGAGTAAGTCACATGAAACCCACTTAGAGGTATTAGGTATTTGTCTATGACATGCTTTAGTTTCCTACACACAGATAGAAATTTTCAAGTTCTGTACAAACACACATGGAGAAGAAGGTTAGAACCAGGTCATTTCCAAGCCCATAGAAGGTTTACTGGGACTTACCTCTAGATTGGCAACATCGAATCTAAGCAATACCAAAAGAAAGATTATTCAGGCAAAAACATACTGGAGGAAGCCATTGTGGCTCATAGAAAAATAATGCTATTGGTGAAGGCTTCCAATACATGCTTACAATACATTTAAACCATGCTGTTCAAAATGTTGTCTCCAGACCAACAGCAGCAGCACATCACCTGGTGCTTATTAAAAATGCAGAATCTCAGGCCCCACTCTAGACCCTCTGACTTAGTATGTGTATTTCAATAAGATCCCCAGGTGATCTCTATGTATATAAAATTTAAAGAAGCCCTGTTTTAAAACTTCCAACAGATCAATAGAAAATTAAAATGAATAAAATTTCTTTTCATGAAAAAAACTTGCCTTTACAAAACAGAAACAAAACTTTCAGACCCCCTTCCCCTAAAGAGGAATGATGAATTAGTAAGTGAATTACTTATGCCTAATGAATAAAATTAATGACATTCAGCATTTTAAATTAATGTTAATCTTTTTTCCAGGGTCCAGAGAACCTTGAAAGTATTGTTCTGGGTGATTCTACTTTAATTTAATTAGCAACTGGGGAAGCAATAGAATCAAAGTTTTGGTTTAAAAATGCTCCCTTATTTAACCTCTTAGATTTTCTGTTCATACAAACACATCAGACATACCAGGATCCCAAACAGAAACACAAAGCATTTTTAGGGCATATCGTGAGAAGTTCCTCTTTTTTCCTTAACCACACTGAGCTAGTTTGCAATCACAATAAGGTTTAGCAAAAGTATGGGCTGAAAGCTATAAAAGTTATGAAGTCATATTTAGATTGACTAAGAGGTTATGATTTCCAAGTAAAGAGAGTAATGTTTCCAAAAATAGTACAGCTGATCTAGTGGCAAAGAATATGTCATTATGAAGTACAAAATTTATAGATTCAAATACACACATGTGTACATATGTGTATACCTACACATACATAAACTCTAAAAATGCTATGAACTAATGAAAATAGCAATTGGTGGTGGGGTCTGTAAAAATGCTATAATTCAGACACACACCATTAAAAAACTCATTGATAAATCATTGGAACTTAGAGCAGACTTTTGATTTATTTTTGCGCTGACTGTAGTGGTGACTCCAGGGAGATGTTTATACACCGACAATTTCAGTGAGGAGCAGCACTAGCTAATCTGCTTGGTTTTTGAACTCGGAAGGTTATGCTTTGAATTAAAGAAGATTTATGAAGGGAGCAATGGCCTTTTATGGATTACACGCTAAAGATCAGAATGAGTAAGAAAGAAGGCATTCAAAAGAGCTGAGGCTTTTTATTTATGCACATTAGAGAAATATACAGTTAAAATGGTCAAAAATCATCTATATTGCCTCATTTTTATAGATAGCACAAGTTACCTGTTCCTATTTACACATTGCTGTTCAAGTGTATTTTCAGTTATGATGGTTCCACTTGTATATGTATAATTTCTTTCCTTTTCCCTCCTCTTTTGGCAAACAAGAGAATCCTTGCAACCCTCAGGGACCACGTAATGTATCTTCTGTATTGTCTTTAATGCCAAGTACAATGCCAGGTACATAACAGATTTTATAAAAGCCCATTGAATTTTGTGGAAAAATTATATAATGATCTAAAATTGCTTTACCATGCTTGGATGACTAGAGGATGTTTAAAACCAAAGGTAACCCTCAAAAAAGAACCTAGCTGGGGTGTATGGGGGGTACAGGATAGATGGAGAAGGATGGTGGCAAACTGCCTGACAGCTCTAGCAGAGCAGAACCTTGCAGACATCAGACATCAAAGACCTGGACTAGGCACAGAAAAGGAAGAGGCACTCCACTCTTTACCATGTACTAAGCGCAAACCACATCCATTTGAACACAGTCATGGGAAAGGAGTGGGGGCCCAGCAGGTTTCATCATCTCTAAATTCATTCTGAATGGCATAGCAGGCTGTGCCTGCTTTAGTATAAAGAGCCAACATGTAGCCACAGCTTAGGTAAAACTTTTTAGCTAATTGAAAGGTTTAGGAAAATGTAACCTGGAGGGATTTGAGCTTACCTCTTGAAGCTTCAAGGAAGGTCTGGGCTCCTGCCTGAGCATGAACATCTCTTGAGATTTTAAGAGATCAAGAGAAGAATTCAGGCACAGCCAGTCAGCTGCTCTAGTGCAAGTCCAATTGCACGAAAAGAAGCAGATTTATTAGACAATAGCCACAAAATTGTTGAGATTTTAAAAAAATCATACTTTGCTTTATACTGCTTTATCTACCTTTTAAAATTTACTAATATCTGATTATGGTGACTTATAATTTGTTTTAATGTAAAAGTCATCCTCCTAACATTTGACTAACATACATGAAGTAGCCGATTACCTGTTTTTTCAACCCATCAAATTGCTTTCTACCAAAAAAATAGGAATCATCCTTGAAATGGTAAATGGAAACATCCATAGCAAATGAATCTAAGTATATCTCAATTTAGCCCAAGCCTAGTAATAAAACATTTTGTAAGGTTGATATGACTCTTTGAGGAATAACCTTCCTTAGAGAAAATAAAGTGGTAAGCTGTTCCCCATTCATCATTTGCTTAGCAACTGGGGTTGCTAGTTTCAGACTACCAGCACAGAGATTGAGAAAGTGTTCAGATGCTGAATTCAGGCTTGGGTTTGAATCCAGCTAGCTGAGGGATCTTGAGCAATTGACAAACCTTGGGCCTTAGTTTCCTCACAGGTGACATCATGGTTTTGTGACTAAATGCTGGACCTCAGGGCTATGTACCTACAGTAATTTAATCCTGTGACTCTTGGTGGGTTACCCAAACTCATCATTTGAGATTTTACAAGGAGAAAATATGTTTAAAATACTTCGAAAAACTTCTACCATAGCAATCAATTAGTAATAGCTACTATTAGTACATAATTTCATAATTATAGTTGCCACAGGAAGTCAAAAGGCTGATTCCCAAAATACAGAAGAAATGCTGAGTTTCTTATACTCCTTTGATACTTCATCATCATCTTTTCTTATACTTGGGAGAATTGTTTGCCAATTTAACTTAAGGGGAGTTGAACATGCAGATATTCCTTTAGGGAGGGGAAATAACTTGAATGCAAAATGAAGAGTTTCTGTCAAATAGCTTTCTTCTGCCCCAGTCTTGAACTGTCCGGGATCATGAAGATTTGCTGGCTGTACCATAGTCGGCCAGTTCTCTGGCTCCTTAGTGAGGATTCTCCCTCCCACCACTGAGCTTTTGTTTTCAACCAAGTAGTGACATGAATTGGGCTGCCTCATCTGATCTCTTGATGATTCTGAGAACGTTAAAGGCCAGTGCCCCTTTACTAAGGTATTCTGACCAGGATGTCTGTAGCCACACCTCTGATGGAAGAAACTAAGCATATTAGGGGAAAAATGCATGCACCCTATGTTTAATATTGAGGCTTTAGCTAATTTAGAGAGGTAAGAATTATTCTGGGAATTTTTCTTTGATGATCTCATCTTCCAGCAATAATACCTCTCCCCTCTCTCGTCATCGCCTTTCTTCTTCTTAGAACCTTTAAAGTTTACTTTATTTTATTTTATTTTTATTTTTTGGTGTTGGGACCAAACCCAGGATCATTGTACCTTCAAGCTATACCCCCAGCCTTTTTTAGTTTTTTTTTTTTATTTTGAAACAGGGTCTTGCTAAGTTATTATGGGTCTCACTAAGTTGCTGAGGCTGGCCTGGAACCTATGATATTCCTGCTTCAACCTACCAAATACTGGGATTATAGGCATGCATTACAGTGCTCAGCTTAACATTTTATTTTTTAATACACACAGAACTGTTGCTGAGAAACTAAGAATTATACTAAACCTGAGTCTCAGGCATTTGAAGTTCTCTTGGATATTTTAGCAGCATTTGGGGATTAATTAATTTCTGGTGTTTGGTGAAGGGTATATGTTTGGGGGGTATTTGGGAAAAAAGAACTTTAGGGTAGCAAATTTGATTAAGGGATGGTGGTGATAAGATTGCATGTTTTCATTTTATACCCTTCTTTTCTAGACTGCTCTACCTAATATGAAAAGTGCCATAACTCCAACTATTTTGCATTTTGAGAAAGAGAGGGAGCACATGCACACTCTATAGCAAAATTGCAAAGCAGAGAATTTCAGTTCTAAATGTCAGCGCATTCTTCCTCTTAGCACCGTTAGTAGTATTTTTAATGCTCTAATACCTCCTTTAATAATAGTTCGGCCTTGTTTTCAGCCAGTTGCCAACTAATAGCCAAATTACTAATATCTAATCTGTCATCCTAATACTTTTGGGATGGATATTTGAATAAAAGTTCAACTGAAGACCAAAAAAACTTTAAGATTCCAAGGTATAATATTTTAATGATAAAGTTACAAGAACCATGGCAGTATGAAAGAGCATTGTGGGTCAGAAAGGGGTGGCTCTAGAATACCTACTTATAAAACCTGAAGAATCTGTTTGAGAATAAGGCCCACCCTGGCCATAAATGAGACTGGGTAGGTGTAACTAGCTCAGTGCAAATCACCACCAGAAAAACAATGCGGAGCACCTCTTTCTAGACCGTGAGGGGTAAATCATTTTAGTTCTGTGTAATCGACAGGACAGTGTGGGTAGGGCTCTCTGCCTCTTGTATATGCTTGGTGTTTTGATTGTTTTATTTTTCTGACTTTGGGGTTCACTGATCAATATTATCAAATGCCATCATTTCTCTGTAGGCTTTCCTGCAGAATTACCTGTCTCACAGCACTTGTTTCCTATTTATGACGAGCTTATTAAGGTATGTCTTAATTTATGGTCACCTGTGCTCTCTGTCACCCCATTAAGCTGTGAGTGCTTTCACAGGGAGGGTGCATGACACATCTCTCCGGGGCCCTCTGCTTAGCTCCGTATTCAGTCCAGAGCGCTCGCTCATGTGTCACAGGGCAGTGCATGGACTTTTTCATAGCATGAGTTCAACAGGGCAATTGTTTTCCAGCCACGCTTGCTTGGGCTCTGATTGGCTGAGAAGGTCATCAGAGAGATTTAGAACTGGAAGGAACATTAATAGTTCAGCTTCTTGGTCACTCCCTCACCATTAGGCCAGGCCATATCTAAAATATCCCAGACAGAGGGAAATTGATCTTATTTTAGAAGACATTCAGAGATACCACTGAAGTAATAATTTCTTTGAGGTTAAATTTAGCCTATCTTTGAGTAAGTAACTCAAATGTTCTCATGCTGAGTTACATTTTTGCTCTCCACTCAGAAGCATTATTAACATACCAAAACTCTGCCCATGGATGCCTGGGGGATAAAGGCATGAAGGATGAATGCCATTAAAGGATGTATGCATCTTAATCTCATACTGGAAAGCTGAAGATAGGAAATTTAGGGCTGAAGATATGTATATACTTAAAATCTTTGATTTTTTAAAAGGTCATGGAAATCTTTCTATTTTGTCCCTATACTGCAAATAAGATATGGGTTTCTTGCATGTTTTACAAGAAGATCTGGCTGCAATGCCTAATCTTCTGTAATGCAGCTCAGTCAAATGTGACCAGCTCTTTCTCTGACCTCTGCAAGCACAGCTCTGTACTTCTGCTAAGGCATAATGCCATGTTTTCATTGCTTGATATGTGCTTCTTGCCTTGCCAAGTGGGCCTATCTTATCCTCAAGAAACTGTATCCCTCAAAATGCCCAGTATTGTTCCTCACCTCTAACTAGTTCTCGTTAAAGGTGTCTTAATTGAATAATGTATTCATGTAAACTACTTCTCTCTCAAGAAGTATCAAAGAAGCCAGGCGTGGTAGCACACGCCTGTAATCCCAGTACTTAGGAGGCTGAGACAGGAGGATTGCAGGTTCAAAGCCAGCCTCAGCAACTTAGTGAGACCCTGTTTCAAAATAAAAAATAAAATAGGGCTGAGAGTATAGCTTGGAGGTAGAACGCAATAACAAAACAAAACAAAAAAGTATCAAAGAAAGAGAGATTGAGCGAGTATACATGTTTACCTGTTTAATTATTAATGGGCAGGAGAACACAGCTCTAATGGGGGAATCAATTGAAATAGAGACTCTGGGGCAAGCAGTTCTGTGTTGGCATCTCTTGAAATGATCATTTCCTATCCAGGTGACCTATGCCTTATAACAAGTTTAAAGCCCTCTTTCTTAGGTTCTGGTTAGTTTATGATTTTTCCATTATTATCTAAAGCATATACAGAAAGAAAATCCAGTTTAAATTGTTCAGAAAGTAATTTCTCTCTTCGAAGCAATAAACTATTTTTAGGCTCAGAGCCAGGTTAGTTCCTACACATGTAATCCCTTGGGGCCTTTAGGTCACTAGCAAAAGGCCTTGGAAAATTTAATTAAAGAGATTTCCAGGAAGGGGAAAGAAATTAAAGAAATTGGCCACCACAACATGAGGGAGTGTTCAGATTCTATACAAACGTCTTTCACACAGGACACACCAAAGTCTGAAAGGCAAGTGAGATCTTCCATAACCTTAATGAATAACACTATTTAATAACTCAGTGCTATTGTCAACCATGAGAAAGATGATTAGTAAGGTGGGCGTGATGATGCATGCCTGTAATCCCAGTACTTGGGAGGCTGCGACAGGAGGATTGCAGGTTTGAGGCCAGCTTCAGCAACTTAGTGAGACCCTCAGCAACTGAGTGATACCCTGTTTCAAAATAAAAAAATTAAAAGGGCTGAGGGTATAACTCAGAGTAGAATGCCCCTGGGTTAAAAACAAAGAATATTAGCACTTAGTATTGACAATGCCTTACTGCTCAACAGTGTTTAATTATTTTCTGTTCTGTGTAAGACGCTGATATGGTTGTTAGAGTGCAGAGAGAAGCAAGATAGAACTTTTATCCATAAGGAGATTATCTTTAGGGGTGGGTGATGGACAAAAGCAACCAATTACCAAACAACATGATAAAGGCATGATAAACACCAGAGATTTTATGGGAACAGAGAAGAGGATATTACTTACACACAGTGAGTTTCCCAGAGAATGCCTCAGCAGGGTCTTGACACGGGAGCTTTTCATGGGAACCAGCAAAGGCATTCTGAGTGCTGCGGGCAAGATGGCTAGTGAAACTGAGAAGCAAAGGGGCGTGCTGTGGGAGGTATGAGAAGTAGTTGGAGTAGCCAGAAGACAGGACATCTGTGGGTGGGTGAGAAGTAAGGCTCAGGAAGGGAAGGGCCAGATCATGGCCTATATTATTAAAAAACAGGACGATGAGCTGAGCATGGTGGCACAAGCCTATAATCTCAGTACTTGGGAGGCTGAGACAGGAGGATCAGAGATTTGAGGCCAGTCTCAGCAACTCAGCAAGACCCTTAACAACTTAGCAAGACCCTGTTTCAAAATAAAAAATAGAAAGGGTTGGGGGTATAGCTCAGAGGGAGAATGCCCTGCGTTCAATCCCCAGTACCACACACCAAAAAAAAAAAAAAAAAAGAATAACAAAGAAACCACATAAAACCCACAGGGAGGATGTGTCTGAATGCCACAGAAACAGTTAAACATTATTCAGAGAGGAGTCAATGTACATTTCCTGTCCTAGACAAAGGGGATTCAATGAAATGTATGAGGAACTCACAGGAGATGCTAGAGAATCAGACTAGAAAGAGTAGGCCTGTTTGGATGTGACTAGAAATGTTGAGAACCTCACCAAAACTTGGAAAATTGCAACATGTGAAATAGAATTTCCATGCTTAAAGTTGTTTGTGTATGTGCAAGACATTATTCAACAGGCAGATCATACTACACTTTTAAGTAAAGGAAATCACCGGGGAAATTTTATAGGAGACCAGAGAGAAATGAAATGGAGATGAGCCGGATGCAGTTATAAGTTACCAACTTTGTTACATGTTTAACAGATATAGGCAGTATAACATTTAAATGGCTACCGTTATTTTATTTAGTTCTATATCATAATGCTATCACCATTTTCAGCAGTGCTCAGCTAATGAATATTACTTTGCTAAGATTTGGCAGCAAATTCTGCTGAAAGAAACATCTTACAAACATTATATTCTTTTTAGAAAAAAGGGTCTCAGCCTGCACGTCCACTGTCAACCCCAGCGGCCCTGCTCCCTGTTGCCTCCCTAGTTCCTCATGGAGGCAAGCTCGACATCTGGAGGTACTGACAGCCCAAGAGGAGGGGAACCCAAAGGCTAGAGAAACACAGGGATGTCAGCTTGCTGATTTTCTTCCTAGGCGTAAGGAGAGGCCCGGCTGCATGCAGGAGGCTGCCTCTCACAGTATCCTGAGCCGCACCTGCTTCCGTTTCCCAGTGCTGGTGCTGGTCTCTAGTGCACTGGTTAGAGTCAACACATCATCCTACCTCAAGTCATTAGCATCTCACATAGGGACGACTGTAATAGACTGCTCCAGTCCACCCTGCAACTGTCATAGATGAGGGACTCAACTTTCACTCAATGAAGGAACGGATGGCTACACAGTTAGATAATTAGTTTTGAAATACCCCCCATGTGGTGCAAGTTTCTTGCCCCCAAACAAATGGTTTTCTAGCAAGCAAGGAGTTTGAATTTTATCACTTAGAATTTAACTGAAAAACCTTGATACAATGGATTCATGATAATCCACCTTCTGTTCTTCCTCAGCTCTCAGTTCCAGTGAGCAGAGTTTCTGGACTGTCCTTCCTTGCTCCCCTTCCTGTTCGCTGCACCTCCACCCACACAGGCACACTTGCGCACACACACACATGCCATACAGATACGCACCACCTTGCCTTGAGTTCTGCGACCAAACCCACTCCTGGAAAGCTCTATAGGCGCCTCTCTGCCTGCTGCATCTGATCCATCTGTCTTGGGAGGATGATATTTCCTCATTCAAACATTATGCATATATCTTATGGCAAGCATGCCTGTGCTATGAGTCATTTGTTTTTATAACAGCTTTACTGAAGTATGGTTGAAATACACATTTTTAAAATGCATAACTTTGTAACTAGTTTTTTTTTATTAAAGATGTATAATTATAAGCAAAAATGTTCAAAATAAATTGTTACATTTAAAATAAATTACAAGATAACCTGTACTTTATCATCCCATTGATTTTGTTAAGAATGTGTAGATCAGCTGGGCGTGGTGGTGCATGCTTGTAATCCCAGTACTTTGGGAGGTGGAGACCGGAGGATCTGGGTTCGCGGCCAGCCTCAGCTCTCTCGTTCTCTCTCTTTCTCTCTCTCTCTCTCTTTATCTCTCCTTAGTGAGGCCCTCCGCAACTTCGTGAGACACGGTTTCAAAATAAAGTATAAAAAATAGGGCCGGGGGCGTAGCGCGGAGGTAGAACACCCCTGCGTTCAATCCCTGGTACCGCAAAAAAAAAAAAAAAGAATGTGTAGATCATACATAGGGGAAATCTACTAGTAGTGGTTACTTCTGAGTGGTGAGACTTATTTTTTAATTATTTTAAGAAATATTTTTTGAATTATCATTACAATAAAAATTGACATTTTGTAGTCCAGCTCGATGAATTTTAATTCATGCATAGCTTTGTAGAGCCACCACCACATTAAGGATACAGAACAATTCCTTCATCCCTCCCCAGACTTCCTCATGCTATCCATTTATAGTCAATTTCGGCCCCTACACCAACCCCTGGTAACTGATGATCTTTTTTACACCACCATGTTTTTTTTAAAGTCAAATAAATAGGATTATACAGTATGCAACATTTTTGAGACTGGTTTCTTGCACTCAGAATAATGCACCTGAGCTCTAGCCACGTCGCTGCATGTATGAGTGGTTCTGTTTTAATTGCTGAGTAGTATTCAATGGTACAGACTTACCCCAGTTTGTTTATCCATTCCTCTGATGAATGGTACCACAGGAAGTTTGGGGAAATTATGAAAAGAACTTCTGTAAGTATTCATGTACATGTTTTTTGTGCAAATGTAAGTTTTTTTCTATAGGATAAAGAGACAACAGTGGGACTACTGGGTTATATGGTAATCATAGTCAATTTTACAAGAGGAAAAATTTTAATTTTTGTTAAGTACAATTTATTAATCTTTTGTTTTATACATTTTACTTTTGTTGTCACATCTAAGAACTCTTTGCTAAATGCTAGGCCACAAAGATTTCTTCCTATGTTTTCCTTTAAAAACTTTATGGCTTGCAATTTGCACTTAGATATATAATTTATTTTGAGTTCATTTTTATATGAAGTATAAGGTTTAGATTGAGGTTTTGGGGTTTTTTTGCTAGTTTTGGGTTTTTTGCATGTAAATATCTAAATTTTTAACAGGATTTGTTGAAAAGATTATTTTTTATTTTTTAACTTCTTTTCAATTTTGTCAAAAATAAATTTGCCATATTTGTATGAGCTTCCTCAAACCTCTAATCCTCTTGTCTCAGCCTCCCAAGTACTGGGATTACAGGCATGCATCACTATATTCAGCTTACAGTAAGTCTTAAGACTAAGTAATGTAATTGCTCCAACTTTACTCTTTTTAAAACTATTCTAATTCTTTTGCCTCTCTACATACATTATAGAATCAACTTGACTTTATACATGAGATATACTCCTTGGATTGTGACTAGGATAGCATAAAATCCACAGATCAATTTGAGGAGAATTGGCAGGCATCTGTGATAGTTAATCTAAGTTGTCAACTTGACCTGATCATGACACACCCAAGATTATGTGATTTTGGGTGTGTAACAGCAGATTAAAGAGAAAGCCCTGCCCTGAATGTAGGCAGCAGGATTCTGATAGGTGCGGACTTAGATAAAGAGGGAGAAGCCACGTAGAGTGTGTGCGACTCATTCCGAGGAAAGCGCCTGAGATCCTCAGCCACCGGCTCCGCCTTTCTCCGAAGAGCTCGATCTTCTCGGCCTCCTGCTCTTGGAACTGAAACTCCACCATCGTTTCTCCGAAGAAGCTTTCTGATCTTCACGTCTTGGACTGGGACTGAATTAGTGGTTGCTCCAAT
>PVJS01005781.1:0-62685 GCA_004027185.1 Glis glis
ATAAGGCTGGTCTTGAATTTGTGATCCTCCTGCCTCAGCCTCCCAGGTACTGAGATTACAAGGAATACCTTTAATGAGCAGAGGCATGAAAGGGATGAGAGGAGGCTCCAGCTTTGCTGCTGTCAGTCTGTAAGCCCTGTGGTTTCTTGAAGGATCCTTAAGAGAGACAAAGAGATGCTGGTCAGTGAGGAGTGACATCTGCAATGCCCCCTTTAACCTACCCTGGTATATCCAACCTCCTCATCCACAACTAGGTTTTTGTTGTTGTTGTTTTGTTTTTGGTAAAATCAAATGTAGCTACAAAAGAAAGGTAGACTTAGTTAAAGAATTGATTTGTGTTCTACAACAGCTTCACATATGGCACGACACTATTTTGCTTTTTGTTTCCATTCTGGTTTGAAGGAGAGATTTGCCAACAGGTGCCAAAGGGAGGGATTCCTTAGAAAGCAAATAGGAACTGGGTAAACAAACTTCAACCAGAGATGCCCCTTCCCCTGAGGCCGGCCTCCTTCCTGGGAGGTTGGCTTGTGCTCCCTGCCCCCTCTAGCCCCTTCCCCTCGCACGGGGTCCTGACTTGCCCTCTGAAGCCATCCCATGGCTCCCAGCAAGTGCTGCTCACTCCTTTTCTGCCTGTTAACACCTCCCAGCCAATGAGGAAAGATAATTTTGGCAAGCTAAGAACAGTGCAGCTTCCAACCCGTTGCCAGCCTGAGCTGGATGGAAAGGACCCCATTACACTGCTTTTCTTAGTTACACAAATTGACCTTATGTGGGACATAAGTCCTCTTTAAGTTAGTTCCTGAGGGGGCCATTCATTAGTCAGACATGCTTGTTTTAGCAGTACTAAAAGGGATCATAAACTTCTTAAAGTCATACAAGGACAGATAAAATTTCCGAAATGAGAACTTCAATTCAGCTAATCAGAAATTGGATTAAGGCAGACAGTGAACAGAATAAAGGAGCCACTGTCACTTACCATTAAACTTTCAAACTCTGCATAGAACTTCTTGAACTTGCTTGGCAGTTTCTGTTAATGAAATGAAAATGCCACATGCATATGTCAGACTCAATATCTAGAGATGTATCATGTGCTACCCTTTCTAGGGGAAACGTGTTTCTTTTGGCTCTTAATCAAACATCTCTGAGTCAGGCTGGACTGTACTCTGCCCTGCCATTTCAGAATAATCTTCTGGAATATAGAGAACTTGCCTTTTAAAAGTCTTAATCTAGATGAACCAAAAGTAACTACAAATGCTTTGGCCTTACTGCTTTTATAGTATTTTCTGGATGGGATGATTTGTAAAGAGGACTACATTCCCCAGACTGTAAGTTGTCTGGACCCTACACAATAAAAAATTTAGATCAGAGAACATTAGGATTAAAAGAATTTTAGGAATGATTCACCCTTCCTCCTCCCTTGCAAAGTAAGGTACATGCGAATAGGGCTTTTACCAGTTTTGCTTATTGCTATTCCCTTGGTGCCTAGGACAGTGCAGGGCACATAGTAGATACTCAATAAATACTTGTTTGAATAGCTTAAACTTGTGTTTTCCAGATGGAAATTAAGTCTTGTGGTTTACATGACTGGCCCGAAGTCATGTAGCTGGTTAGCGTCAGGCCTCTGTGATCACATGACCTGCCTCCTTTTCTACCACTTCTCTCCTCTGCTTTGCTATAACATAAAACTTGAAAGCTCTATCAATGTATTCAACCCTCCTGTTCATAGGTTGGCACATGACTCAATAGCACTCACTGCACTTGCAGATCCACACCAGTAGGTCAATCCTGGATCATCTTTCGGTTCATTGACTCCCACTTTGCTTAGGTACTGAGGTGTTTTTGAGGGGGGAAGCTACTGGGGATCGAACTCAGGAGTGTTCTACCTCTGAGCTACATCCTCAGTCTTATATTATCTTTTATTTTGAAACAGGTTCTCACTAAGTTGCTAAGGGCATTGCTAAGTTGCTGAGACTGGCCTCAAACTTGTGATCCTCCTTTCTTAGCCATCCAAGTACTGGGATTACAGGCAGGCACCACTATGCC
The DNA here is from genome assembly GCA_004027185.1 of Glis glis. NCBI lineage: Eukaryota > Metazoa > Chordata > Mammalia > Rodentia > Gliridae > Glis > Glis glis. The sequence continues at coordinate 2,044 of PVJS01005781.1, forward strand.
CAGCCTGAGTTTTTAATAAAGCTAATAGAGCCAAATCAAAATGGAAAAATATGACATGTTTCCCATTCTGAGACTGGGGAAGCACTGACAAGTCCTGGGCCGGAGAGATTCCCAACTCAGCTCTGTTCTACCCTGTCAAGTCTACCTTCAACAGCTGACTTGCTGATTAAGCCTCTGCAATCCTTAGAAAGCTCCTCTCACCTCTTCTCTTGTATCTCAATCAGTTTGTCATATTCCCATTTAAACATCTGCAAAATCTTATTTTGTTTCTAGAAACCAGTCCCCTATATATCGTCCAAACTCATTTTTTCTAGCATCTATTCTCAGGTTAGGTTTCAGGGAAACCTGGTATCCTTAGAGGGACAATTCAGAGGGCTGAAAGCCACAGTGGGCATGGAAGGATGCAAGGATCTCACAGAGAGTACCCAAACCACTTTGCTAAGTGTTAACTTTCCAGAGACATAGTCCATCTTGAAATTAGACCTTTTTTGATTAGACCCAAATGTCTGTGAACATAGTCCATGACTGGTTAGACCTCTGTCATTCTAGTTCTCTTTCATTACTTAGCTGGCTTTTAGGTCCAAGACAGTAGGGTCCATGGAGATAAAACATTTTGTAGTTTTCAATACTACTATCTATCTATACTCCATGCTTCAAGAGCAGTGTCTCAATAAGGGCCATTTTGCCAACCCGGGGGACATTTGGTAACAGTTGTGGGTGATTTTTGTTGTCACATCTGGGTGGAGTGTGTTAAGTAAAGTGGAAGTACAGTGGGTAGAAGCCAGGGAAGCTGCTGAGCATCCTTAAGTGCACAAGACAAGCTCCACAGTCATGATATGTCCTGCTTAAAATGTCAGCAGAGCTGAGGCCAAGACGCACTGCTCCAGAAAATCCCTCTCACTTGCTTCATCTCAGGTTGGTCTCTGCGCAGACCTCTGCTGCAAACCTTTCCCTTTACCATGTGGTTCAGCTTTACTTTGTTCTTTGACCACTTCCCACATGTTCTGTAGTTCCTTGAGGTTGTGGACCATCCTCACACTGCTCAGGTGGTCAGCACAGAACTCCCTGGAGTTGTGTGAGAAGCCGTGGGGAGCCGTTGGAGAATACAGGGAGATAAAGCCAAAGATGCTTATGAATGGAAGCCCTCCCTACAGAATTACACAATTATATTTCCCCTTAAAAAATAAAGGTTTATAAATGATGAAAAACTTCTATTCTCTTGTCAGGGACATATAGTGATAAAAACAGGAGCTAACAGATTCATGGTGCTCCTACCCTGGTGAAACTCAAGGATTAACCAATCAGCTCTCTCCTTTTGCTGACCATGGGCTGGCCAATTAGCTGTGTTGTTTTGATGGCTCCATCCTCCCCAGAAGACCCTGATTTTTCTTTTTAGAGCAAGAGAAGGGACTTCGTGTTCCTCATTTGTTATGGTCTTAAGCTCTGGCTGCTGTTCTATGGTACCTACACCTGGCTTCCCTGCGCCCCTCATGAAGTTTTATGCTTCTGTTGATTTTCCCACCAAATTCGTGAAGGCTCCATGGGGAGATGTGGAGGGAAGCAGGTTAGGGAAAGCAGACTACCCGATGAGTACCCTAGGTCTCCGGAGACTCCAAGAACCTTGGGCTATAAGACAGGGGCGTTGCACAATAGCTTCGTTGCTTAGATTTACTGGCAGCACTAACTCTGTCCTTTTGCTAGCTGGAAGACGATACAGCTGCGTGGCATGCAGGCCTCACCAATTCCCTCATTCCTATATTCAGGGGATGAGCTGCTGTGTGCTGCATCTGCCTGGAATTTTAAGAGAAACTCAAGACAGACGGACTTGTGAGGACCTGCCCTATAAACAATGGAAACATTTAGGAGGGACAGAGAAAGAAAATAATTTCAAGAGGGAAATGAGGAAGAAAATAATTTCAAGAGAAATATTTAGAGTGCAAACAGCTGCCTTTAAACACCATTACAAACGGAGTCTATTATATACGCCTTCCTCTCCTTTTTTGTGTCCCACATACTTTCTTATTTTTAGTAAGAGTCTATTTTTGTATGTATGGTCTATTAGAGATTAGTACTGCTTCAACTGTATGCCATGTGTAAGAGGTCAAGCACACTTTGAGTACTGAGCTAATGATAAATGAAGGCATTTTCTAGATTGAATAGCCAACTAGCAACACACCACTCATCCTATTTGCTACAGAAATTCATGACACACCTGCATAGCTTCTGCCCCAAACAGAATCCTTGCCAATTGTTGTTCCTCTACAGAGAAAGACGTCTGCCAGGTGGTTAAGAGACACTTAGTACTCAGCCACTGAAAACAGTTGGCCTCTGAGCTGCTTCTCCCAGGAGCAAAATGACTACTTGGATATAAATGGAACTTCTGTCCTTTTTTTTTTTTTTTGTACTGGGGTTGAACCCAGGGGCATTCTACCTACGAGCTACATCTCCAGCCTTTTTAATTTTTATGTTAAAATAGGGTCTTGGTAAGTTGCTGAGGGTCTCACAAAGTGGGCCGGCCTCTAACCTGTCATCCTCCCATCTCAGTCTACCAAATATTGGGATTACAGACATGCTCCACCATGCCCAACAACTTCTGCCCTCTTTCAACCATCAGTAAAGCTTACAGCAAAGGCAACAATAAGCAGAAATTTCAGAGAACAATCAAATCTATGGCAAAACTTTTGCAGTCATCTAAGTAATGCTGTTCCTTCATGTTATACCTACAAATTGGACTTATTAGTATTTACATCTGGTAGATCGAGCAGCTGAGATTCTTCCATTCCCCCTCCCACACAGAAAAGGACATTATCTTTTTAAATTCTCTCTCTGAGGCAACTGAAAAAAGGAGACAGGTCACCTCCCTCCAAGTATCCCACCTTTTCTATTGTTATACCAGCCTGAGTGATATTTCTATAAAAAAGCCCACTGGTGAGCCTGTGTTTTTATTCTTAAGGCAAAAGTCACAGCTGGATCTCAGCTGCAGCTTACCTCCCACGTTAGTGCCAAGCGGCTCACCGCGACGTTGCTTAGTCCCATGACGATGGCGAAAAAGGAGTTCAGATTTTTGTATTCCTTACAGCTGAAACACAAGAGGCATGTGTTTGAATAAAATGCTACTTCTGAGTGAGATAAAAAAATTAGAGTTCTATTTTCTGATAGTCATTAATATTTGTCAGGGTTCCTTTCTGGGAACAAGCGATGGTAGATTTAATGTATTGTGTAAGTTCCGCTTGGGTAACCACATTCTGCTGTTTGAGTTCTCACTGTAATTTTAGAAAGTTGATGGTTTTGGCCATCAAGGTTTGGGTTTTGAGAAGTAATTTAAAGACCCCTCCCTGAGGGGTTGTTATTATGATCCCAAATTTGCTAAAAGCCATGGTGGACCTGGAGAGAAACATCTTTTGAGACAGGAAGAGAGAAAACAAAATGTCCTTAGAGACCCCCAGAACTTCAGCCTGGAGGTGGACACCCACCCTGGTGGCTTGAGAGGGACTAAGGCAGTCACAGTGCTGCAGCCACCTGGCTTCTCCCTGCCATGCAAATGCTTCCGGTTTATTGAAAAATATCTACTTACAAGGCAGGATCCCAGTGGGCTGGGTGTTTCAATCTCAAGAAGTTTGAAATTGAGAAATAACCTAAACAATTGATGACAAAACAATCTTATTTTCTGAGTTTTCTTTTTTCTCGGCACTGATGAAGCTGATCATTTTGAATCTGTTCTTATGCCACTATTAGCTTTTATTAAAATATATTTGGGAAGCAAACATGTGAAACAAGTCCAGAAATTCCCATTAGAACTGTGATGTCTAGCCCAGGGACTTGGTTTAAATTGAAAAGAAAAAGGAAAAAGAAAGAAAGAAAAAGCGATCCTAACTTATTTATACCAGGTCCTTGAAAAGGGAAAGAATTCATCTTGCAATAAGCACAAACCTTTAACCCCAAACCAGTGTGGCTATCTAAGTGGACTACATCATAATTAAATCCTGTTTGGAATAACATTTATATAAAAGGCAAATTAAATGATTGCATTTGCTATCCATGTTCTTGAAAGGAGAGCAATGAGTGATTCTTCAGTGGTCTGTATGGAAGCAGAAGATCTAAGAAAGCACGGAAGGCCTTCAGAGCGCTACAGCAGGGGCTTGCAAGTCAGGGCTGGATGTTATTTAGGAGACACTGGCTGCAGTCAGTGAGTAAAATCACTTATGTGTATTTGTCTTTTTCTTGTGTATGTGATCTTGAAAGAATACATGTAGCACTGTGGACCTGTGGTCACTGCTCTGTTACTGACAAACTTCATCACCCAAGTAACTCACGAGATTTCTCTATGCCTCAGTTCCCTTTGGGAAACAAAGGATAATAACACCTACCTCCCCCCATTTCACAAGTGCTTGAACAGAATATGTTGCTGTTCTCTTAAACATCAAGTAAAACAGATGCTACTACACTAGGTTTCCATCTCATTCTTGTAGACCTTGGAGTGATGAAGTCTACAATCTTCCCCAGCTGGGCTGTGTGAATGGCTCCATTAGAGGAGAACAAGCTCAGCACAGGGCTTACTAATGGTTAAATAAAGTAAGACAATGTATATTGAAGGCCAAATTCACCTACTCACTCACATCATCAGAAGGAAGTGTAGTAAGAAAGGCAAAAACAGTTTTAAAAATTCCTTTTCTTATTTTGCGGTATAGGAGATTGAACCCAGGGGCATTCCCACTGAGCTACACTCCCCTCCATTTATATTTTTGATTTTGAAACAGGGTCTTGCTAAATTACAGCAGGCTGGCCTTGAACCTGTGATCCTTCTGTCTCAGCCTCCCAAGTACTGGGAGTATAGGCATGTGACACTGCACCTGGCTTATTCCTGGTTGTTTTGAGCGGCCCTTCTATGTTGCCTCTGTAATAAAAGTCTTTCTGACTTCTCACATTTGTGTGTAGATCCCTTCTTTCTCCCCCTTTCTGTGTCTGGCACTGCCAGGCTAAGGTGAAAAGCCAATGTGCTCCTTAAGATGGGAAAGATCACACTGTCATAGTTTCCATAGGCCACTCATTCCAGACCCGTGAAGGCATTGGATCTTTGCAAGGAGGCCATTCACGCTCCCAGGGAAGGTGGCTGCGCTCAGAACCAGAAATTCACATGCAACATTTTACCAATCTTTCTTCAAACGGCCAGCTTTTCTAAATGAAGAGATAGCAGAATTTGAATCCAAGAGATTTGGTAGCCTGTCAAACCCTCAAATTTTGGCAAAATAACTCAAGGCATTTGGCAAGCTGATGTCTATAAAATATCACGCAGCCTTTACTTCTTTGTTTAGCCCTGGAAATCAGACACCGTAGGGATCTGAACTGTTTGGCTCAAGAAAATTGCCTGGCTAGGGTCACTTGCTCTCCCAGCCTCCCCGCGCTGGGGCTCCCTGCGTGGAGAAAGGAGTCTCACAGCCACAGGCCACATTTAGCTTTTTATTTTTAGCACTGTGGTGATACCAAAAACATGGAAGTAAACAGGAGGTTGTCAGGCATATCTAAATAGCAGAGGAAGATTAAATTCATGTCAGGGAGAAATCTAACCGGCCCCTGCAGTACATAAATTGTTTCCCATGAGTGCTGTTAAATCGAATATTTATAAGATGTTGGTTTTTTCTGATGTTTATGGAGATGATTTTCTCATATCAGGTTAGCTTGCCTTTATGCATTTTACTGATTTTATTCTGGCATAGTTGGACGAATATTCTGTTGTACAAGCATATTCTGTTGTAAGAGCATGCTCCACTGCCCTCTACTGGTGAGAATGTGTTGTATGGGACATTGCCTGCCAACTTTGTGCAAAGCAACTTTGCTGAAAGACTCAACTGAAGGAGGTCAAATCTGGGTAGTTCAGAGCAAAAAGAGGTCATGATTTTGACCCCCGCATCAGTGCCATGAGATGATAATTTTCATATTGATATCAAATATTATAAAAGCTAGAAGAAATTCATCTTTTACAAAAATTCAGTTATTTGTGAACCCTGATGGCTGGTCCTTGTACATAAGTTGTCACTCTATTCTGCTTTTCTTTTAAAGTTGTAATCTAAGAAAACAAAATGAAAATACAGCTCAGAGATTCTTTTTTCTCTTCCCAAGTTGAAGATACTTACTGGGCTGCTATCTTGATAAATTTTTTTAAGAGTTGAACACGCTTGCTGAGCTGGGAACAAAGGCAAATCTCAGTGACAACCCAGAACTGAATTTCATTAAATCTCCTCAGGAACAAGTCCAAGTTTGCTGTGGTCTTTTTAAAATTATGCCTTCCAAATGTGTGATAGATTAGCTCCAGCTAGAAAAGAAAGGAAAACAATTTCACTTATTTCTTCTTAAGAATCAAAATGCCAGCCTGGCTCCTCTAATTCGTTCTATCACTTAGCAAAGGTGAATTCAATCACAGACCTGATGCAACCTGTCCTACAGATCTGAAGGGCTTATGTGAGGCTTGTTAAATATACAAACATGCCGGGCATGGTGGTGCACGCCTGTAATCCTAGTACTTGGGAGGCTGAGACAGGAGGATCGCAGGTTTGAGACCAGCCTCAGCAAGTAGTGAGACTTTCATTACCTTAATGAGACCCTGTTTCAAAATAAAAAAAAAAAATAGGGCTGGGGGTGTAGCTCGGAGGTAAAATGCCTCTGGGTTCAATCCCTAGTACCACAAAAATAAATTAATAAATATACAAATATAAAGTAGGTGCTATTTGGTTTCATAAGCTCAGGAAGGCATAGCATATATAACAGAGCACCACAAATTTTTCTTTAATACTCAAAGACTTTATAATAGGATTTATTTATAAACTCAATATGCAAAAAAAAAAAAACAACCCCAAACCCTATCATGTGGATTCCATCTGGGGGCCCATATTAACACAGTTAAACAAGGCAGCAGGCTTTACTCAATGGCTATTGTATCTCCTAATGCACCTGCCTGGGCCCCTTACCTCGTGCACACAGTTGAAGAGTTCCCAGTCGTAAATGGTCATCTGGTATGCTAAATCTTTGGAGCTCATCAGTTCAAATGTTCCCACTGTTCCAACAGTGGGGCCTTCTTGTTCTGGTAAGGGAGTCTGTAAAGAGTAATGCAAAAAGATTTCAGAATCTCAAAAGAGACAAGTACCTAGTGCTGAATGCGTTCAGGAGCCTTCTGAGGGGAAAGGACTCTGGAGATGCCATTAGGAATATCTTGAAGCTGTCACTCAGAGGAGGAAGATGCTGTTGCTCTTAGCGCTACTGGCTTCGGTGTCACCTTCTAGTCATCACCATCCTGAAGCCATTCCACGGACGGAAAAATCTGCACCATGGCAATGTCGATTCAGGGAAGGGTGACCTGAGGAGGTTTTCTTGTGCCTGTGCCCAGGACGTCCCTGGGAACTCTTCCTTTGCCCTGGTAATGATGGAAGATGTTTTTGGAGACTTTTTCCTTCCTATTTCCCACCATAGGTGTTACAAAGCCAGGTGCTGGCATGGCAGTTTTGGACATTACCCACAGTGCCCCTTACTCCTGCTGGCGGCATGGTCAAGTTGCTGCACCTCCACCTCTTTAACACATTGTCAGGGATAGCAACACAGTGGAGAATGCTATGAGCTGAGGTTACACATGAGGGCTGGTTCTTCCATGCCTGGCAGCTGTTGAGCTGAGGATGGGATTCACATGGTCATGGTGTTTGGGGATAGACATTAGCAGATCAAACTCTGCTACTTTCTGGAAGATCCTTGGTCAAAAAGTTTCATCTACTTACTTATCTCATTTTTGTTTTATAAGAAATGATCTAAAATGTTTTTACACAGTAAGATAAATGATATGTATACAAATGAAATGTATGTCTAATACATTAATATCTATTTATGAAATAGGCAATATATATATTGCAAAATAACAAAAGTGAAGAATATTTTCCAATATGATGGGGAAATGAATGGGCCTTTTGAAAGAATGGTATTTGGAATGAATGTGTGGCCTGAAAAGGTTCTTGGAGAAAGAAGCTGGGCTTTAAAAGTCATAGCAGATGGGTTTGAGTGGGTGAGAAGAGCAAGATTTTCCCTGAGCATCTAGGGTGTTCCACTGTAGGGTGAAGGATGGCAAGAAAGACACAAAGGTGAGGAAGCTATCAGGGGATTTGCTTGGCAGAAAAGGGGACCAAATGGACAGCTGGGAAAACTTTGAGTCTTTCAGTACCAGATTAGAGGTCTGGATTTTATGATAGGCCAAATACTAGACCAGGTTAGCACTGGCTTTAGAGAGCAACAGGTTGAACATAAACCTCACCATGACTATATAGACTTGGATTGCTCCCTTAGTCTCATGACTACAGAGAGCAGGAAAATTTAGGGAACCGACCTGAAATTGATGGACAAGTAGGTTATGGAAACAAATGATGAGAACGGTTTCAACCAGGATAGGCCCAGGGCAGGCCTTAGGTAGAGACATTAGGGAAGCTTTTGAATCCCAGGTCTTAGGAGTGCCTTTCCCTCCTTTCTGCAGCTGCTGCTGTGAACACGGCCCACTGCTCCTCTGTACAACTGCTCCCCACTCGACACCCTGGGGTTGCCCTCTCCTTGAGACTGGAGAGACTCAGTGTATCTGGCTCTATATTCCCATCTCATCCTCTTAAGAAACCTAGGGATTTTGACCCTGCTTTCCCAACTAACACAACTCCTGGGAAGATAATATTATGAAAGATAAAAAGTCTCACTCATGGATGCTGGTCTATCATCCCTGCATCCCTTCAGAGAGTAACAGAAAGCCCCGTGGACTCCCCACTATGACTCGAGTGGGCAGGGCTCACCAAGTCGCCCTCCTCCTTGGTGAAAGGCAGCTGAGCCCTTCCTCAGGAGCCCGCTGATGAGGCGCTCTGAGCAGCAGTGTGCTTCTCTCTCTGACATGGGAGACTGACATGCTGACTCTGGGCTCCACGGGAAGCATGCCATTGGGCCATTTGTTTGCGGGTATTCCTGTGGAGATTTCCTACATATGAGGCACAGCAGAGCTTATGTAGGGTCTGTACTGCACAGACATCTGAAATATGCCTACCCAAGGACACTGAACTTCCATGACTTCTTTGCTAAGGATGGAAAGTAGCGATTGGAAGAAAAGCATTGTTATCTTCCTGTTGTCCAGTGGAGGAAATTAGGACATAAAAAGGATGTGCTGATTCAAAGTGATGTGCCCTGGCACATCCCTCCACACACACGCCCTCTGTGCCTGCTCTGCAATAGCACTTGTCACATTGGAGTCTTGCTGATTACAGGCCAGGGTCCCTCACTACAATGTGAGTTCCTTGGGGTACACAGACCATGATGGATTTGTCTTTGAGATCATCCCAGAGCCAGAACCATTCACAATGGCTGGAATGATATAGTAGGTGCTAAGTAAAAGTCTAAGGAACTGGTGAATGTATGCTAGTGGAGCTAATTTACAACTACAATGGGGTTTTATTATAATTTTCCTTGTACTAATGTTTATACTTAAGCCAAATGTCAAGAGAGTAAAGCTCCAGATCCAAGCCCTTAACCACCAAGATAAATGCTGGCACTATTAATTTTAGACAACACAATTTAACACTAAAACTTGTTCTCTTCCAGGCTTCTTGGGTTAGTTTTATCTCCCTAATGCAACTGTGATTGTCATAAGAACAGAAGCTTTGGGGCACTTGTCATATTGGACACAGAAGCTAGTACAGCCCCCAGGGCAAAGCAGACACTTGGTAAGTATGTGTTGTGAGATCAAAGGGCTTGGCCAACATTCTGTACTGCAGAGTCACTCTACTCCACTCTTCCTAGAAGTACTGTCCTCAAAGGGAAACTTTAGCAAGCCACAAAAGGAGCCCTGTTATGTGGCAGGTAAGGTTTGGCCACCCTGGGCACAGTGAAAGGCCGAGGACTTACAGGGCAGTTCATGTCCAAGGTACTCGTTGCAAAGTAAACTCCTTTAAACCCAGGCCTTAGAATGGAAGATAAGCAATGACTAAGAACTTGGGAGGCTGCGGGATGGTGTGCAAATAAACAGAGCCTTAAAAAGTTGGTATCTGCCCCACAGGGAGCTGGAGACAGTCCACATGCCTATCTACCCGCCACATGGCGTGTCACTGTGGCCAAGAACCCGCTGGCAAGAGAGGCCCCTGCGCACTGAGGGGTAAACGTGTCACGTGGCACCTCCCATAGGGCTTCAGCGATGCTGGCTTTTTATGGCTTTTTTTTTTTTCCAGGAGAGGGCAGCACGACTCATTTACCACATTGCCTTTCTACCCCTCAACATTGGGAGATAGTTATTAGAAAGCAGTGAGTGTGGATGAAGGGCTGTGAGCCGCTTCTGATCTTATAGTGCTGGGGGCTAAGGAAAGTCAGGTGCTCGAGGTGAGATGGCTGAACGCCACGTTTGTGACCTTCTCTTCCAAGAGGATTCAGGATATTGTAAAAATGCTTTTCCCCAAATCAGAAGTCAGATCTTAATCAGTGAAAACAAGCCCTAAAAATCCCAAGAGAAGAATCTTTTTTGTTTGTTTGTTTGTTCTGGTGCTGGGGATCTAACCCAGGGCCTCATGCATGCTAGGCAAGCACTCTTCCACTGAGCAACCCAGCCAGCCCAAGAATCTTCTGTTTCCTAGAAAGTCTGGTTTGATTAAACTTGAAACCTGATTATGTATCACTTGGGTAATTAAACCCTCTCTCCTGAATTTGATGTAGTTTAGTTTACTTCTAGAAACTGCACCATGCTATTCTTTCTTAGAGGGAAGCCTTGTGTGTTCAAACACTGAGAAAACTAGTTTCTCTGCTGTGGTCCCATAGGCTTTCTTAGATATCTTTTGTTTCATTTTGCTTTGTTTGTTTTGTTTTGTCTTGGAAATGGAGGTTGAACCCTGAGGCATTCTACCTCCAAGCTACACCCCCAGCCCTATTTAATTTTCTATTTTGAAACAGGGTCTTGCTAAGTTGCTAAGGGTCTCACTAAGTTGTTGAGGCTGGCCTCAGACCTTCAATCCTCCTTTCTCAGTCTCCCAAGTACTGGGATTACAGGCATGCACCACCTAGCCTGATGCTTTCTAAGATATCTCAATAGCTACACACTTCCATACCTAATTTTTATAGGATCAATAGAAATGAAGACAACCTGTATTCACGGAAATCTCTGTGTGGCTGGGAACAAATGTTTTGGAGACTTAGGGCAGGATTCTGGCTTCTGGCATTTCCTTAACAATGTAGAGAAAGCACTTCCGGGATAGCATTTTTCTTGGACCACATGGTGGCTTTGTCATAATGTGCTTCTATATCTCTCTACATAGTGTCATAAGTAGTGGTATCTTGCTTTAAAAAAAGATTATCCTGGTCTAAGTATTCAGATTTTAAATATTAATATTTAAATTGGGGGCATTTCAATACAGTGAATGACAATAAAGAGTTGGGAGAGCTGAATTAGGCCTCGTTCTGGTGCTGCTTGGCTAATTGCCACAAAAGAAAATCTAAAGCTCTGAGCATCTCAAACAAACACCTGAGGCTTTCCCAACAGGCTGCCGTACAAAACAAACCAAGTAGCATTTGAAATTTTGCAGCCACCAGATTCAATGTGACTGTAAAATTAAGCTCCAGACAAGTTTTCCTGATTGCAGATGCTGCTCCGAGGCGGCCGTCCACACCTACCAGTGAATCGAATTGCTCTCGCGGGCAGGCAAACAGGCGTCCATTAATGGTGAGCGTCGTAAATACTGAGACATCATTAGGTTTGAGCACCACCTTTTCTGTGAACATAAAAAGCATGAGATTGCCTATTAAATACATCTGAGGATTGCCGCACTGCCCTAATCACGCCAACAAATTGCCAGCTCTGTGAATTACCGGGAACACGCAGAGCGACTGCATAAAATACAAGACCGAAGGGACCCACTGCGTAAAGATGCCGCAGCTTCCACACAGCCACGCGACCCTCAGGATGCCATCAGAAGTGACCATGGACAGGCATGGGAATACCTGAGGGTGGGTTCACCCAGGTCTGCACTGCAACTGTGATTATCTCTAAAAACTGCGCTGGCTATTTATACAACAAGTCATGTTTCTAGATGGTAACAATGCCCAGCACTCTGGAGATGGAAGACCACTTTTAGAAGACTTCAAGGGTTTCGGAGATCCCACACGATTTTAGTTGCAAAATGTATTATTATTTTTATTTGTTCTCTAATTTGTAGGGCAGAGCATCAACTAGCTTAAAGCCTCTTTCTACATTTAAAAAATTAGTTCATTTAAGAAATAAATACTTATTTAGCATTTACTATATGCCAGATAGTGCTCCAGGTACTGGGGATAAAGAAGGGAACAATACGGGGGAAAAAATCCCAGTCTGAAAAGATCTTACAGCATAGAGAGGGGTGGAGATGATGGACAAGACATAGTGAGAAATGACAAGGAGAACAAAATCCAGCAGGGAAGGGGGCCAGGGCATGGGTGTGGGGGGAGAAAGGAAAGAGGGAGACCTCAGTGAGACACGGGCATTTGGGTAAAGACCTGAAGAAGTGATGGCAACCCCAGGACAGCTATGGGAAGGACATGACAAAGGGCTCAGCAAGGGCAGACATCCTGGATCCTGTGCAACTGGACAGAAGTGGAAGGGAGATCTTGGGGACCCAACATGTGTTTTAAAACCCCACATCAATGGAGTCATTTGTCTTAATGCAAGACAGAAATGGCCCACCCTATTCCTAAAGGAATCCCTCCGATGGCTATCGACATCATTACTGGGGAAATCCACCGTCTGCTCCTCCTTCTGGCCTCTCGCCGCCCTGTGACTGAGCGTACCTAAAACTCCTGCCAGCACGGATTGTCACTGTTGATTTACTGTCTGCCTCCTCCCTGGCCTGGGAGCAACTTGATGACACAGGTTGTGTCTAACTCATCCTAGCCTGTCGCGGCCACACTAAGTGGCCAGTGCATATAGGATGGATGAATAAATGACATTTCAGGAAATTGTAGAGTAATCAGGGACAATGAAAGAAACGGTAACCCCATGGGGGAAATAGTCCTCATTTTTTTTTTTTTTGATGGAGGAAGCTATCAGGTGAAAAGAATGAGACTCTGACCACCTCTAACCTTAGGGTGGGAGAAACCTAGAGCCTTTAGCTCATCAAGCAAAATTCCCTCTCAGGGCCCGGTTTCTCAGGCTCCTAGGTATGGAGCTTTTTTTTTTTTTAGGGTTTACAATGAAAGAACTCCAGGATGACATCCATGCCAGAATGTGCAGTTCCAGCTGCCTCACGTACATCACTTGCCCTCTTTCTGCTGTAGAGTGGGTATCTACAAGGTAAGGGACTTTAGATACTCACCCAGCCCACCTCCACCTGTACTGTTTCTCTTATTCATGGGAACACACACATAGCCCCGAGTCATGCTTCTGGGTCAGCCTAGAATGGCCATGCTAACTTCCTGCATGGTTTCTATTTGGAAATGTCCCATTTTGCAAAAGTGCCAAACACTAATCCAGGCTGTTACCTCCTCCGGAGCTCATCTTGACTATTATCAGGCCTTCCCCGGAGCCCAGTTTGTCGGCAACTGCACTGATGACTTCCTTCACCGAGGCGGCCACGGGCACCCGGATGGTGGTGTAGGTGTGGTCCATGCAATAGACCTTAAACAAAACTGTGCAGACAGTTAACAATGTGGTAAATTGGTCTTGGGAGGGTGTTTTGTTTTGTTTTCTATACTGGGGATCTGACCCAGGGTCTGGTGCATGCTTGGCAAGGTCTTGAGAGTTCCAAAGAAAACCATAAAGCTGTGTAAAATGTTAAGATGTCCTCCCAAACCTGCACTATTCCAGTGCTCTTACTGTTGTATTTATTTGCACACATCGACGCCTATGCCTGCCTCCTTCTAAAACTGCTTACCTTAGCATTGGTCTAAGAATAGGAGCACATATGGCTGCTGCCCCCAGTTAAAAAACAACAACAACAAATGTTTGTGAAAACCCCACAAATAGGTCATGGGAAAAAATGAGAGGTGCTTTTAGGCCAATGTCCTGGGTTTGCCCTTCTCCCCAGTCTTTCTGTTTCACCGCAGGAGAAGGGCTATATCGTGGGCCAATTACTAGATGGCTGCTGCCCAGCAGGGCAGTGGGCAGCCAACGTTCACACTGCTGCAAGCTGCACTGCTTCTGCCTGAGGCCATTAGCATATGCTGACACTCCTGCGCTCTTGCCTCACTAGTCTGCCGCTTTGGGGCCCTGTTCCTGTTCAGATGGTAGTTAGCTCAGCAGCCGGTGCCTGGCACCTCAGGCTCACCTCAGAACACACAAATCCTGGAAGCAATTCCAGCTACTATAAATCCTAGGTTTTGAGGCACTCCTAGAGTATGATATTCATTTGTGGCTTGAAATGAAAATTTTAGCATTATTATGATTATTTATGGTTGTGATTCTTTGGAGAAATCTTGGGCAACCAAACAACAAAAATCAGGAGGCTGGTAAAGAGGCTGATAAGGAGGCTGTGTTCAGGGCCAGGGTGCTCTCCCAGGACAGGATCCCTGCTCTGCATATGCCCTGGGGTCCCACTTTCTCCCAGGCATCCACAATGGGCCAGCTGCATTCCCACCAGCTGCTCCCAGAGAGACAACCTTGACAGCAGGACCCTGAAATAATCTGTATTTCCTCTGGACAAAAGTGGCAGCCAGGAAAGGCAGGATCAAGGAAATATGGACAAGCACCTCAGCTCTGGATACAAGACTTCAAGAATATAAATAATTAGCAAGCAAAAGGGCACTTCCGGGAATGGCTGTTCTGTGGGTTCCAGGGGATCTTTCCCAGGCGGAAGACTGTATACTCTGACTCAAAATAAGCTACACAGGCAACAGGTGCAAGAGAATGCTCACCCTCATCAGAGCCTCGGACAGGCTGGCGCTTCTGGGCCCTCTCGTCGCTTGTGTTGAACTGTTGCAAAAGCACCTTGTGCTGTAAAAACAATACCCACAGTGAGCGCCAGGATGGGACTGACCAGCACACACCAGCAACTCGGGGGACACTCATCCGTGAAGCAATCAGAGCCAGGGAACAAAGCCAATGGATTTTGTATTTAAAACAAATGATATCACTTTTATGGATCACAATAGAATACTTTTGGAGAACTGTAATCCCACAGGGGACAGACACTGAAAGAATCCGAATGGATGCCCCTTACCTTCTTTTGTGGAGCTTTTGCATCTTCTGATCTACGAGAAGTAGAGAAAGCACATTATTTAATACCATTGCTACCACTCTTTTAGATAGCCTTATTTGTGTATAACTGTAATCTTACATTAGAAAATAAAATCACAGAACTCCTCTGGGAGGTAATATGGGCCTCCCTCTTTTTTATTTTATTTTTTTTTTGTGGTGGTGGTACTGGGGATTGAACCCAGGAGCACTCTACCTCTAGTTACACACCCAGCCCTTTTTATTTTTATTTTGAAATGGGGTCTTGCAAAGTTATCGCATGCTGGCCTCAAACCTGCAATCCTCTTGTCTCAGTCTCCCAAGTACTGGGATTATAGGCTTGTGCCACTGTGCCCTGCTGGGCCTCCCTCATTTACAAATTAAAAGACATCACAATGTCTGGGAGACACCGCAAAGACACCAGTTCTTGTCACAGGCAGATCCTGTACAGAACTGACATGAAACGCCAGGCTTTCTAGTTCTCAAAGTCTATCTTTTTTTTTTTTTTTGCGGTATCGGGGATTGAACCCAGAGGTGTTCTACCTCCGAACTACACCCCCGGCTCTGTTTTTTATACTTTATTTTGAAACCGGGTCTCACGAAGTTGCGGAGGGCCTCACTAAGTAGAGAGAGAGACAGGGAGAGAGAGATAGAGAGAGCTGAGGCTGGCTGGGAACCCGGATCCTCCGGTCTCCGCCTCCCAAAGTACTGGGATTACAAGCGTGCGCCACCATGCCCGGCTCTCAAAGTCTATCTTACAGTGCACTCATTCTCCAGTATTTAACCCATGGCTCAGGTAACAGCGTGTGAACACCTTCTGTTCTCTCTGAGAGGGTGCAGTATTTACTGTCAACAGCTTTGGCAGCAGAAAGTGAATATTCCATATAAGTAATTGACCCAAATTTTCTTAAAACACCATTGGCCATTTTATTGCTGGGTTCACAGCTTTGAACCGAAGGGACCCAAATTTATTGAGCTGAACTCCCCAAATGGGGCTCTCTCCCTTCCCAGATTTCTCTCCAGCACACAAGGCTGAAAGTAGTCTCAGTCTCTCTATTCATCTGGCCTTATTGCCACTTATGCCCTGGGCCCCATCTGCTCAAATCAGAGTGGCGTGGCTATTGGAAGACCAGCTTTAACCTTTTGTGTAGGCAAAGGACTTTTGGGAAGATATTCTGATGGTGAGGCAGGCACTTACTTGATGAAAGAACACCCCCAAAGCCAACCCCTTCCTTACATTTGCTTGACAATCTTCTCCAGCTCCGGCAGTTGCTCCTTGAGGGCAGCAATCATCCGGGCATCATCTGATACAGACACATAAAACTCCTGTAATTGGCAAAGGTCACAGGCTTTTAACAAGAACGCAAAAGGTGCACGCTTCTGTAGAGAGCAACAGAGACATGGTCCTATGTCATCTGCTTCACCAGAATCGCCAGACCATGGCTTCATGGACTGGAGGGTAAAAAACAGGAAGAAAAATGTTACGATATGTTTAAATTCAAAATTGCAGATGAGAAGAAGTTTTGGAAACAGTGGCGATGATCACACAACATTGCAACGAGATGAATCTCACTGAATTGTATACCTTAACATGGTTAGAAAGGCAAATTTTATGTTATATTTTACCACAATGAAAATAAAAATTAAAAACAGCGCAAATGAATTTTATAGAGTTTATGTGAGAGATAATGTAATACACTGTTTTGGAATAGGTCATTTTATAGTCTATAAGAACACCTTTTTTTTTGGTACTGGGGATTGAACCCAGGGGCATTCTACCTCCAAGCTACATCCCCAGCCCTATTTTTCACTCTTTATTTTTGAAACAGGGTCTCACTAAGTTGCGGAGGGCCTAACTAAGTAGCTGAGGCTGGCCGTGAACCTGCGATCCTCCTGTCTCAGCCTCCCAAGTACTGGGATCTGTACAGGCATGCACCACTACACCTGACTTTAAGAGCACTTTTTTAACCTCAATTTTTTTCATAGAAATTTTAATAGTCATTTTTAACGTAACACATAAACTGTAACGTTGTAGGTAGAAGCCACACTGTCACCTCTATAGAAGTAAGATCCTCACTAAGTTTTGGAGGAGAGAATGATAGAGTTATCCTCCCTTATTCAGGGTCTTGCTTTCCATGGTTTCAGTTCCAGACTGCAGTTCCATCCACTGCAGCCTGGAAATATTAGATGGAAAATTCCAGAAATGAACAATTCATAAGTTTTAAATAGCTCTTGTTACATTATATTATTATAATTGTTCTATTTTATTATTATTGTTCATCTCTTACTGTGCCTAATTTATAAATTAAACTCTGTCATAGTATATATGTATAGGAAAAAAACATAGTAGAACTAGGGTTCGGTGCTATGTGCAGTGTGGGGCCTCCACTGGGGTCCTGGATCACATCCCCCATGGACAAGGGGGCACTACTATAATCCAGGACTAAATGCCAAGGCTAGTGCTGTAACGAGAGCCCAGAGCCAGGCGAAGGAAGAGGGCGGCTGAGTGTGAAGCAGTGTTCACCAAGTAAACTATGTCCTTCAGAACTACCTTAGGGCCTCCCACTTTCTGTCCTAGTAATTCCTCAATAAAGCTACCTGCTTCACACCACTCAAAAACAGCTCCCAAGCGCACCAAGTGTTGTGTGCATGTATGTTCCTATCACTCTGAACTTCATTATGATGTGACATTACAATGAACAAATAAAAGTATATTTTTTAAAAAAAAGCTCCTATTTGATCTAGTAATCCCACTTTTAGAAATGTAAGTAGCCAAGGATAGACTTACTTGCACAAAAAAATGTTCACTGCACAATTATTCTAAATATTCAACAGTATGGGTGCAAATAAATACATCTGTGGCATAGCTACTGAATGGTCATTAGGAAATTCTATCATAAAGACTGTCCTAACCTGAAAAAAATCCTTAAAGTTAAGTAGAAGCAGCAGCCTGCAAAATGACGGGCACTAATGTGATTACAACCATATAAAGCATACAAAGAATGAGGCCAGATAAAAATACCTTAAAATGCTACCACTTATTGAATTAGAGTGGCAGGACACCAGATAGTGTTTTCTTCTAGCACTTTTCTGATGAATGGACATGTTAGGAAAATCCAGAACGGTGTCTTCAGGGAAGCTGTCATGCCTATGGGTAGGTCCCCGTGTTGCTGAACAAAAGTGTCATGGAAGGAATGACCCCACGTACCTCCAGAAAAGCCAGGGCCACGTCATCCTCTTGGAGGAGGTCTCCATAGGTGGCGGCCCACTGTAGAACCAGGCGGATGACCCGTCTCTTATTGTTGAGGGCATAGTCCATTCTCTCCTGTTCCGTACCTTGAGAAGGCTGTGCATGGTAAGTGCCAAGGAGTCAAGGAAGACAGCCACTTCATGCTCATCCCACTATGCTACTTGTGAAGGCAGAGTGACAGAGATCCCGGCTTCAAAGTGACAGAATTCCTCCCTCAGGCCCACATAAAATGCGCATAGCAAATGCACACGAATCCTTGTTAACTCTTGCTGACCCTGACCTGACAGTTGCCCAAGAAATTAGACTTCACATGGACGTATGCATTGACAAGGATTCATGCTAGGTCGGGCTCCAGCCCCCACTCCCTCCCTGTCCTCCGCCCCGCCCTTTTCCACTGGGGGTGTAATGTCCCCTGCTGTTGCTTGGGTGCCTCACCACTTCTTGCTGGTTCCCATAAATCTGCCCATATCTCTCTAATCCCCTTCATTATATGCATTTCAGTTAGACCCTTCTGAGTGGGCACGAGTCCTGCCAGGACCTGGGTTGATACAGAGTGCCTTGTGGACAACCAAGGCTGGAGCAGACCAACTCCACCATGTCAGGAGGAGGACAGGGCTTTTCTGTGTCAGTCCTCTGGTGGGGGCTTCAGGAACTTTTACACCATGCCTCCTTCTCTTGTCTAGAATCACAATCTACTTCACTGCCAATTTGTGCATTTACGGCTAGCCAGCATAATTATAAGCCTCTTGAGAGTTGGGATGATATATTCTGTGTCCTATATTCTATACCATGTCTAGCACAGTGACTTTCATTTAGAAATTTTACTTATTCATCAATAAAGCAAACACTTGGTTGAGTGGCTGCTGTGTGCCAGGAGTAGAGGACCCTGCTCTCGGCTGACATTCCTCTATGGATTACAGAAGGGAGAACATAGTAGGCCATCACAAAATATTTTAGATTAGACACACTATTCCCTTTTCAGTGACTTATACTAGTTCATATTATAGATAACCAGTGCATAAAGAACTTAGTACTTATAACTTACACTGTAACTCGCACACAAAGTCCTTCAGTTAAGCTCTGTTTTATGGTCTGGTGATGAAGGTTTCCTTTCTACAAGTGAGCAAACTGACGTGAAAGTAGCACATAAGGCCAAGATGACATTGCAAGAGCGCAGAGTTGGTTCTGAGTCCGTGGCTCCCGATTCCAACCAGTTCTGTTCCCATCACACAACACAGCCAGCTGCAAGACTAGCAGTGTCTTAGCTCACTACCATGACTTAAAAGGCACCACAGAAAACTGCCTGTGGCAGTACTGTGCTGGCAAGCTAAACCAGTAAAGGGCCTTTTCTAAGAGGACTATAAATAATCATGATCAAGGTAAATGACAGAACCTTAAAGCAAAGGTTTACTGCATGTAAATGGGTTGCAAAATGGCTTTCATAAATTGAGCACGAGATTCATAAAAAAAAGAAAATTGCTCAACCTGTATTGCTACAATTCTCTCTGAGCTTACAATAAAAAAAGGAAGAAAGATCACTTTATGTGAAAATTATTTCTTTTCTGATTAACCCTTTGGTCTCTTGCTTGTATGCAGTCATAATTCATATTTTTTTCCAAAGAACTGCAATGCTGGGCACAACATTTTATGATCATTTTTTAAATGACAGGTAGTAACACTGTCAGTCACATAGTGGGTACCGAATAATTCCTGACTGATTGAAATGTAGGTATTGGTTCACCCAAGAGTCAGAGGATCTGGGTTTGAATCCCTTTGCTGTCACCATCTAGTTACATGATTTTGAGTGTGTCACTTAGCAGCTGTAGACCACCTTTTACCCACCTGTGGAATGAGGAGGTGAGATGAAATAATTGCCAACTTCTTTCAGCTATCACATTTAATAATGCTAAAGCAAGGTGGATCTGAAGAGATGAGGTACACTAACAAAAGGAAAATACACTGCACGTCCATGTTGCTCTCTTTTGTTTAATTTTCTGAAACTTGTGGTTGTGTGGTGCTATGGTTTGAATACGGTTTGCCCCACCAAAACTCATGTCGGGGCTTAACTCCTCAATGCAGTACTGTAGGAAGATGAGGCCTGTAAGAGGAATTACTGTCTTTCTTGGGAGACTGGATTGGGAATGGATTAATTCTTGCTAGAACGGGTTGTTATAAAAAGGGCTGGCTCCTTTGTTCACTCCTGTTTGCACACACCCGCTGACCCTTCCACTTTTCTGCCACGCATGGAGCAGCAGAAGGTCCTCAACCAGAGGCCGAGCAGATACGGCCACCTGATCTTGGACTTCCAGCTCCAGAACTGTGAGCTAAATAAACTTCTTTCTTTCATAATTTACCCAGACTCTGGTGTCCTAGAGTAGTAACAGAGAATGGAATAATACATGTGGAAACATGGATTCTATGAGGCTTTGGCAGGTACTGTCTTTTATGTTCCCGGGGCATAGGAGTCCATAGGAGAATGTAAGAACAGCTAAGATGGGGCCAGAGGTGTGGATTGAGAAAGGCCAGCCTCGGTAAGTATGGGCAGTGAAGACTCTGAAATCTGAACAGAATATGCTTTAAGGTCCCTACTAGGCAATAATGTCTATGAAAGACATCTTTCTGATGATCCTGTACTGTGAAAATGTGAAAATATAATTTTAACATCACATCAATTTAAAAAGAATGTCACATTGTGCCCTAACTTATTATACAAACTAGGGCTTTAAAAATATTTTTCACTATACATGCAGCGTGAATGTGTTTTGAATCACTCAAAGGTGGTAATACCATATAGAGGAAATGCAGGTTTTACTGAGCTGGTATTTAGAGTGAGAGCCCTTAGCCAAAATTTAAGAAAATAGCCTCAAGACAGGACAGTTAATGTGCTCATGTGGTTTTAAAGCTATAAATGTAATTTCAAATAAATTAATTTACTTTACAAAGAAAATATACCAAAATGTCTTACAGGTACCTGGGCAAAGATATTCAAATTGATTTACTAACTAATAATTAAGAGACTATTTTGAGTAAGGCACAGTGCTCACTGCTAGTGATATAATGAGCACAGTTCCTACATATCTGAAATATTACACTGGACAACATGTTGAAAAGGAGGTGCGTGTATGTATCTGGTGAGGGAGGGAGGGAAGGAGAGAAAAGAGAGAGGGGGGGAATGTTTTTCCTAGTTGTATAAGGCTGAAATGGTTTGAAAGATCAAGTTGGTATCAAGTAGATATAATTCTAATTTTCCAGGTTATCTTGACTTGCACTCAAGGCTACAATGCAAACGTATATGTGCTGGATGCAGCAATATCAGTAGTATACCTGTGGCTAATCTATAGGGTCATAGGCTAGGATAATTAAATCTACAATTATCTCTATAGGACAAAGATTTTTTTCTTGTCCTCTTTCCCGATATGGAAAGCTGTCTTTTGTCCACAATAAGGGACAGAATACATAATACGATAATACTTCAGATGTGTATAGAGCTGTACAATTTATAAAATACCTTCAATATGCTCATGTGATCATATAATGCTCTCTACAAACATGAAGAGAAAATATTTACAGATGAGGAAACTGAGGTTCAGAGAGAGGAGATTTGCCTAGAGTTGTTCAGTGAGTAAATAGCAGGGCTTACAATCTGGACTGCATTCTTTCCACCACTGCCACACCCACTACACCATGCAATGGTGACAGGCCTAGAGGTTAGTGTTGGGCTCATGAAATTATTAAGAGTAATTGCAGTTGGTAAGCAAAAGTCTTAATGAGCAAGATATTAATTCTTTCTTTTTTCTTTTTCTTCTTTCTCTTTTCTTTTTTGGCTGAAGTTTAAGTTTCCTAGAGCTGACTCGGCATGTGGAGTACCCAAGCCAGGAATGAGTGCCCCTGTCTTCCACAAATAACCCTACAGTCTCCTGGGGCACAGGACTAACCAAAGCCAGAGAGACC
This sequence comes from Glis glis, assembly GCA_004027185.1. Classification (NCBI taxonomy): domain Eukaryota; kingdom Metazoa; phylum Chordata; class Mammalia; order Rodentia; family Gliridae; genus Glis; species Glis glis. The sequence continues at coordinate 24,429 of PVJS01005781.1, forward strand.
AGGAGGTACTTTGTCCCTTTTCTCATGAAAGTTAAGGATTTTTGTCTCTGGGAAAACAAACAGAAGAACTTATTTATTTCACAAAGTCTTGCCTTTCCCCTCACAGATGTTTATTTACTAAACTGAGGCAGGGTAATACTATTTTTATAGCTAAATCTCAGCATATGCTCAAGGATTCTGACCCTCCATGGACAGCATACATTTTCTTCCTGAACTGTCTATTGAATCAGAGTCTTAAGGGACACAGGGAAGACTTCATATGTAATTGATTATGCTTCGGGAGGTTATAGAGAAGTGCTGGATCTTCTATTTACCCCAAGAGAATATCCCCAGACTTTTAGAAGATTTAGGAGATTTTTTTGGGGAAAAAAAACCCTTCAGAAATATCACAGTGTTTTAAGACCTCTATCTAAATTACCTGTAATCATATTTTGTCAAGTTGTCAGATACAGATCATAGATTCATCCTAAATAAATCTGTTTAGAATTCCATGTCACTAGGTACAGTAAAAGTCTAATACCGAATAAAACATCGAGTACATCTTTTAAACAAATCTTTCATTGTTGTATTTGATCTACCAGGAGACAAGCTCTCAGAGAGCCTGCTCATTGGATTGGACCAGCTCCTTCAGCACCATCACGTCCTCAGCTGAAGACAGGCTGGGTCTGTTCAGTGCAGTATCAGGGCTGAGAGCAGGAGGGAAGGCCCCGGAGCAGGCGCTCGTCTTTCTATCCTGCCAACGGCAGGCTTAATATTCCATTGAGTCATTTTCCTCATGCCGGTTCTGCCGTTCAAACACTGTAATTATTTCATATATTTTTACCTAGTTATTATCTTACTCACCACAGGCACCTGTAATTTTTCTGTATTTTTTTAACTGCTCATTTACTTATTCTTAATTCAGCTAATAATGGTTCCATGTATTAAAATTATCACAGGGAAAGTAAGTGAAAACCTCCTAGGATGTAGAGGCAGCAGATTCATTACAGCCTACAACAGGGAATAAAATATTATGTATACTTTTTGCAGTAAGTACATGCTAATTATGCAGCTATTTATAAAACACTTATCAACATTCAAACTGATACTCTTCAATGTTGCTGTTTTGGAGAACCCTGCTTTGCATACAAGATCTCTGCTTGCAGCTGAAAACAAACTTTGGGGGTCATCTGCCCACGGATGAGACAGAGCTTTTGTGTACTCTTTACATTATGTGCTGTTCCTCTCATGAAGGTACAATAGCAATGGATATTTACGTGGGACTTCAAGATTTATAATGTACTTTCACACACATAACCTCATTTGATCTTCACAACAACGTGGTGAGTGGGTGGGGCGAGTATAATTACCCCTATTATACCGAAGGGGCTCACAGAGGTGAAGGGTAATTGCCCAGTAATGTGGCTTGTACAATGCAGATCTTAACCATAGATCTTCTGTTGTTATTGCTTTTCCCACTATAACTTGGGGCCTCTTTACTACCTGTTGCCTTTGTGAATCCACACAACACCCTGACCACTGCCCACCATGTCCGTTCCTTCCCGGAATGCAAGCTCAAGTCCTGGAATGAGACCACTAGGTTCATATCCTGGCTTCACCACTGATGAGTGGTGTGACCTTTGATAAATTCAGTGATGTTTAGAGCCTTGGTTTCCTCCTCAGTCAGCTCCATGGGATCATGGCTAAGGATGAAATAACACAGGAAACACATGTGAGCTGCAGCTACAACATGTGAAGTGCTCAGTCAACCTGAGCTACCGGCACTATCCTGGTCCACCTCCAGATATCCCTGAAAATATTTCCAATGGGCCCTTTTAGAATTTTTCTAATACCTGCAATTTCTGGGTTTAACTCTGTGATGCTTCATACCAACACAGGCTCCTGTGTTTGTGCGCACCTGGTCACTTGGAGTTCACGGGAGCATCTTCCATGCTGTCAGTTTCTTTACATGTCTCCCATTTTCTTGTTCAGAATATTTTTCCCACTAATTTCCAGAATTATCTGTGTTTTTAGAAATTTCAAGTTCTCAGTACTATCTGTTTAAGTCTCAAACCAGAGGCTAGTACTTAGCCTACTACCATGCACTGGCCTGGGTTCAAATCTTGTTCCAACAGTTATAAGTTGTATAACTAGGGGTGAATTACTTAGCTGCTCGGCTTCATATTCCTTATTGTAAAAACAGGATTAAAAGAGCACACACTTCATAGTATTGCTAAGAGGTCAAGAGAATGCATATGAAATACTTGGCAGCATTTCTTATAAGACAGTCATCATGTTCGTGTCATCATCAAATCAAGCCTTCCTTTCAGGAAAAAGCCCTCCAATTGCAGACCTGCGGAAGGGAATTGCTCTGATGGTGACATATAGATCGAAGACTTTTCAGAATCAAATGGGGACTACAATGGTAAAATATGACCTCAACCAAATTTAAGCTGAATTTTTTCCTTAGGAAATCTAAAGAATGTTCCTAAAAAGTTGACTTTATTTAGTAAATGTGAACCTAAGATTGCTTTGTAAATCTTTCATCTACAAGAAAAACAAATCTTGACACAAACATTCCTCTTGGAGAACCCAAATCAACTTATGAAGACAACTTCTCCAGGTGAGTTCCACAAAGCTATAAACGATAGAGATAATTTCTGAAAAGATAGAAAAGAAGGTGTTGTATTTGCTTCTGTATAGGGACAAAATATATAAAAGGCAGTTTTTTTGTGTGTGTGTGGTACTGGGGGTTGAACCCAGGGGTGTTTTACCTCCGAGCTACACCCAGGGCCCTATTTTTTATCCTTTATTTTGAAACCGGGTCTCACGAAGTTGCGGAGGGCCTCACTAAGTAGCTGAGGCTGGCCGCGAACCTGGATCCTCTGGTCTCTGCCTTCCAAGTACTGGGATTACAAGCGTGTGCCACCACGCCTGGCTAAAAGGCAGTTTTAGCTAAAACTTAGTGGCAAATCCATATTCTATTTTTTTTTTTTTAGTTCAGGAAACTAAATAAATTATTTCCATGCCAAAAGCATGAAATTTGTGTTGAATGCTTAGCCAAAGAAAATTAATAGGCTAAATAGAAAATGTTCAACCAAATCATTGCTGCATTTAAATTTCTATTAAGTTTAAACATAAATCATTTATCTTTTAAGATTCTTTCAGCTGCAGTAAGAATCTGTCCTGAACAACAAAGATCTGTATTTACTGACATAAGAAAAAATACCTATTGGCAGGGTAGTGAAGTTTCAGAACTGGTTCATATGCTGATGATGTCATCAGAGATCCCTTCCTTTTTTTTTTGCAGTACCAGGGATTGAACCCAGGGCCTTTCTACCTCCACGCTACACCCCCGGCCCTATTTTTTATACTTTATTTTGAAACCGGGTCTCACGAAGTTGCGGAGAGCCTCACTAAGTAGAGAGAGAAAGAGAGAGAGAGAGAGAGAGAGCTGAGGCTGGCCAGGAACCCAGATCCTCCTGTCTCCGCTAAAACTTAGTGGCAAATCCACAAATCCTGTCTCCGCCTCCTAAAGCGTGCGTCACCACGCCCGGCCCCTCCTTTTTTTAATGTCTGTTCATTTCAGCTTTGTCCTTCGGTTCATTTCCCTCATGGCTGCAGCATAGCTATTGCTGGCAATTGGGATTATGGACCTCCTGCTTTCTGTCTTAAATGTTATAGCTGTTTTCACCCAGAAGCCCAGGCAGCCTCTCTTTGAATTTCTCTGGTCCAGTCTATGTGGGCCTGCAACTTGAGATGCATTGTTGCAAGGGCAGCCAACTACAAGTGTTCAGACATGCATGCTTATTGGGGAGTCAACTATGTCTTTCCACTGCAGACCACAATCCCTTCAGTGCTATAGAGGCTTCCTCCCGGCATCTGCCGGTGTATGTAGAATCTGAATTTGACTTCCCTGGGTCTCGATTTCTCTTGTATGTCAAATGAAATCAATAATACACCAGTCCTTTTGGCTTCATATTTGGGGAATGGATGTTGGAAAAATAAATGATGTGGAAATACTCAGAATCAAGGAGACAGTTATTAAAATTCAAAATAATATTAATTAGCTGTGATCACTTACTAAACTGAAGGGCAGCCTGTATATGTACAAACAAGAACATGGCAGAGTTTAATCATAAAGCAGAAAATTAAGACAGTAGGAGAGCAATTTGGTAATAAACACCAAAGGCAAAACATTCCAGAATTCATTCCAGAATTCTGATATGTTTTTCATGCAATTGTTAACAGTGGTGCGATACCAGGTGAATTTTGCTCTCTTCTTTTTTGTGATTTTTTTTTTTTGCAATGAGAATGATTTATTTATTTTTGTGGTACTGGGGACTGAACCCAGGGGCATTATACCTCTGAGCTACACCCCCAGCCATATTTTTATTTTGAAACAAGGTCTCACTAAGTTGCTGAGGGCCTTGCTAAATTGCTGAGGCTTGTCACGAACCTGTGATCCTCCTGTCTCAGCTTCCCAAGTACTGGGACTATAGGCATGTGCCACCACGCCCGGCAGAATGTTTTATTTTTAAGGATGACAAAGCTGTTTATATTTAGAAAATGGAATACAGAAATACTTAATGGCATGGAAAGATATTCACAAAATACCATTTAGTGAAAAAGCATACAAAATTATTTACAGTATGAGCCCATTCTCATATTTAAAGGTTGCGTATAGAAAAAAGACTGGGAGGATATGCACCAAAATGTTAGCCCTGGTTTTACCTGAGAGGTGACAGGGTTTTATTTTCTTTTTAAGACTAAAGGAAAGATGAACCAAATTTTATTTAATTAATTAATTAATTTATTTATTTTTTGTGGTACTGGGGATTGAACCCAGGGGCATTCTACCTCTGAGCTATACTCCCAGCCCTATTTTTTATTCTTTATTTTGAAATAGGGTCTCCCTAAGTTACAGAGGCCTCACTAAGTAGCTGAGGCTGGCCATGAACCTGCGATCCTACAGTCTCAGCCTCCCAAGTACTGGGATTACAAGTGTGCGCCACCATGCCTGGCTAATGAACCAAATTTTAAATGTAGATTTTTACAAGATCAAGGGAGCTGGAGATGAAAGTATAGAAATTGAACAAATATGATTAAAAACTCATTATAAAGCACTTGTATTCATCACGGTCAAATCATGTCCAAAGTGTATCTAATGAATAGTCTCTCTCCCATTAGCACATAAAAGGCCTGATATGTTAATGTTAACTAGAATTCTACTAATTTTTTCCATGCTAAAAGCAAACTGGAGGAGACATACAATGTGGATTAGGAACAGAAATAGGTGTCAGTGGCTCAGAGCTTTTCTGTACTAGTAATTACCTTTCTCTGAGCGAACCATAATTTTTCATTATCCTAGGTTATTGATTTGGAAAAAGAGCAGCAGAAAATACTGGCTTCTTCATAGAGCTGCTGTGAAAAGTCAGAAGTACTTTGAAAATACTCAGCCAAAGCACCTACTCACAGAACATGGTTAAGCATGTTATTGTCCCTACGTCCCATGTTAAGAACATGGGGGTTAATCCACGTGTCCAGTGTCAGTTCCTCCTCTCGGCTGCTTGGGGCTGTGCTGCTCAGCAGTTGGCGCATACTTGCTGTTTCTGCCTGCTCATCATCTTTCTTGCTTTCTGTGTTTCTCCACAGGCATTTTCCATGAAAGCACAAGTCAAGTACTTTGCCTTCACATGACCAAGATGTTAGCAGTGACCAAGGCTAGGTCAACTAGACTCTCCTTCCCACATGTGGGAATGAGGTCAGGGACCAGGGGCTTGGAGTAGATTTGTCCCAACAGCATGGTCTTTAGTTCCTGTGACCAACCCCCAACCCCCTTATGGTACTGGGGATTGAACCCATGGGCATTCAACTTCTGACCTACACCCCTAATCTCCCTCCCCCTTTTTGTGGTACTGGGGATTGAATCCAGGGGCATTCTACTTCTGAGTTATATCCGCAGCCCTATTTTATTTTGAAACAGGGTCTCACTAAGTTGATGAGGGCCTCGGTAAACTGCTGAGACTGTCCTCAAACCTGTGATCCTCCTGTCTCCAGCCTTCCAAGTACTGAGATTACAGGCATGCGCCATCACTCCCGACCACCTCCCACCCCCTTTTTTTTGAAACAGGGTCTCGCTAGGTTGCTGAGAGTCTCACTAAGTTGCTGAGGCTGGCCTCAAACCTGCAATCCTCCTGTCTCAGCGTCCCAAGTACTAAGATTACAGGGGTGCACCACTATTCCCAGCTTCTTAGGCCCCTTTCTAAAAGGCCAGGAGTTCTGATGAATCCCTTCATCCCCATCAATTACAGTTGACTCATGTTTCTTAGGATCAGAAAACAAAGCATATATAAGAATCCTATGTACCATTTCCCTGAAAGGAAGGGGGGCTGAAGACTGGGTCTGTGGTGTAACACAGAAGCACTTATTCATCTGCAACCTTGGGGACAGAGCCCTCCCATGCTGCCCACATGCAGTGGCATGAGCTCCTGGCCTCCCAGGATGCCCCCCCCCCAGCTAGGACAGAACAGCAATTCTTGTTTGAGGCTCTTGTTTCCAATGTCTAAGGACTAGATTTGCGCTGTCTGATATGGTAGCCACTAGCCTTATGTGGATATTTAAGCTTAAATTAATGGAAATGAAATAAAATGAAAAATTTAGTTCCTCTCACTACCAATTGTAAGGCTAGTGGCTACTGGGCTAATGTAGATATACAGCACTTCCATCACTGCAAAAAGTTCTCTTGGATGGTTTAGTCTGGATTAGCCCATGGGCCCAAAGCCCCCTTCTTGGTTCTACCCACAGGACTGACCTGCAAGTAGAACCCTTCCATGGTCTGTTGTGACATCCCTGAGTTCTTCAGGTAAATATGCCAAATAGGTCCCCTAAGAGCCCTACGCCTTGGGTCAACTATGGAAACTGAAAATGCACAGTTTTAAAAGGGATGCATTCAGAAAATCATTGAGAATTTTTAGGATAGACAGAATTCCTAAAAGGCATTTAAAATTTTACTTGGTTTCAACAAATTAGGCTTACTTTGGTTTTAGCCAACCGAAGCACAGATAAACATGTGTTATGCAATGTATTATTGTCAGGAAGTCTTCTTAAACTCTAATTAGAGGCTACAGAATCATTAAAACTTTCAATAAGCTTTTAAAAAAATAAGTTGTAAAGAGAAGTGACAAACTCCAAGCCCGGAGACTGGCTCTCACAGGTCTCCTATGATTGATTCCCTTTCCTGGCTCCTCCTCCTCCTCACCAATATCTTGATCCCACTCCTCCCTAGCTGGGCAAGCCATGGACCTTCCCTCCAGGAGCTGCTACTTTAAAAACAGATGTTAGTGATCTGAATGTTCTCAGTCAGAAATAGTAATAAGAAGTGATTAGAAGAATAATAAATGAAGAAATCAGAAATGCAAACAGCACAGGCTTAGTGTTTGGGGATTTGAGGTGTCAAGATGATACTGACGTGGCCCGCTTCACTCTCGCTTTCTTTTCATTTTCTTTGCCTTGGGTGTATCAGCATGCTAACCATTGAAAAGAATGGCTGTACTTGGTGGTGTGTTTTATTTTTCCTTCCAACAAATCTCAAAGGCCTAATAATGATCTCCATGTATGGTTTTAAGAGAGCACAGAGAGACCCTGAATGTGTTAATTTTACTTGAGAAGAATTGACTATGAGCCAGAAAGAATATATAATATATGGAAGTCTCATTAAGCTGTCATTACTTGGAAAGATAGTTACCAGGCAAATAAACACCCAAATCTCACTCTTGCAGCTTTCTCTGAGTAACACATTCAGCTCAAATCTCTCATCCTCACACGTTCTGTTGACTGCAAAGAGAATTATGGGTGAGCAAGAAAATGAGAGTCAGGTAGGGCAATTACAATTCTGTAAAAGGAAAAACACGCCAGCATTGACTGAATGGCTCAAAAAAGAAAGAGATACTCCTTTCATATATTTAAGTGCTTGAAAAGGCCAGAGTGTTTTGGGATCTAAATTTTGGTTGCTTTAAAAATAAAGCAGAGCTTTAAAACATACTTTCACATGATCCCAAAGTTGAGGGTGAAACTCATTCGAAATATTCACTTCTCTCATTCAACTTATATTTCCTGAATGCTTGCCCTGTGCCAGAGTGGACATCGATTAGTCAATTCAAAAGACTACTGAAAAACTGCCCCCAAACAAACTGTCTTCAAGCTGCCAAGAGGAACTGCCCTTAGAATCTTAAGTTTTGTACCTTTTAAGTCAATGTGATAATAATAAAATATAGCAACAAAGAGGAGAGGATGGACTAGACCAGGATGAATGTGAAAGAAGATGCCTCACAATGGTAACTTGCCTTTATGCCGGCAGGTAAGCAGCCTGGCTAATTCTAGAGCTCAGAGGGAGAATACAGGCTGACCCATCCAACAAGGCATGCAGTCTTTCTTCAAGGTCAGGGAGCTGTCCCTAATAACACTCCCAGATTCCTCTAACCTTCTCTAGCCTTATTCTGAGCACCATACTTCTCGCCAGTACCTTCCTGAATGTTATGGTTTGAATCTGGTCTGTGCCATCTGAAACTCAGGTTGAAACCTCATTCCCATCATGAGGGTGTTGAGGTGTTGGAAGCTCTAAGAGGTGATTAGTTTGGAGACCACCACCCTCATGAACGCCACTCTGTGGGACTGGGTAATGCTCTTGGGCCTGAGTGAGTTCTTACTCGCTCAGGACTAGCTTAGTTACTATTGCAAGAACCAGTTGTTATCAAGTGAGGCCACCCTTTGTGTTTTGTCTCTTCTGCACATGCCTGTATGTCCTTCTGCTTTTCTGTCATTTCATGACACATTGCAAGGCCCTTGCCAGATGCAGCTGCCAGGTCTTGGACTTGGAGCCTCTAGAACCATGAGTTAAACTTCTTCTCTTTATAAATTACTCGGTCTCTGGTGTTTTGTTAGAGAAACTGAAAATGGACTCAGACCTCAAGGTAAGCTAGTTCCCACTTCTCCACCCAGGTAATAAGTTGGAAATCCTTAAACTTGGCAAGGCAGACCTCTGCAGGGAAAGCTAGAGTCTGCAAGGGGAAAATGCTGGCATTTCAGAGTTTGAGGAGAGTAGAAAATATAACATTGCCTGGGCCAGGACTTACCTTCAAAGGATAGACTGAGGCCATATACATGTAGGATGCCTTCAGGGGAACAGAGACTTACCACAACCAAAGGATATTGGGCCACCAGGGCAGGGCAAAGCTGGGTATTTGGCATAAAGACACAGTGCATCATAACAAAGTCATTTAAAACAGAATCTGGAGGGGGAAAGTAGAAAAGGAAATTAGATTCTTGTGGAAATCTTAAGGAAGCAAGTGTACCCATCTATTCACTTGTTCTTGACCGTTGGTTCTTATATACTGATTTTGGGTATGGTTTCACTGTATACACAAGCATTTCATATCAAAATACTGATGTTAACAGAGCTTGAGATCAAAACTCAATTTTGTATGACACCGGATAAACGTATAATGTTTTAAAAAGAGACAGCCCTGTACGAATGGTACTAGTTACTTTAGACACAAAGAATTTTTTTTCTTGTGGTTCTGGGGATTGAACCCAGAGTCTGTACATCATAGGCAAGCGCTCCACCACTGAGCTAATACCCCTAGCCTCAATTAAAAAATATATATATATAGTCACATGTGGACAGTATCATATGTGCAGAATTAATACATGATCATTTCTTTATCTACCTTACACCATATTTTTCAACATCTTTTTTTCCTTTATCTTTTCTTTCCTCCTATTTCCAGAAGGAGCAATTAAAAGTGAGAGAGTGAAAAAATTTAAAAAAAAAGGAGGCAGTAGAGAATTGATGAGGAGGGAAAGCAACAAAAGACAGAAAGCCTGGGGGCAGCACTAGAGGAAAGCAAAGCTGTCTCCGAGATCAAAGTGGTGACTCTAGGGTACTTGAAGCTATTTTGTAGGTAAGAAAGGAGAGGAATGGAGAGAGGAGTAAGGTAAGTCCCAGAGATAACCTTCATCTGCCTGTCACTGAGTTTGATGCTGGCTCTTTATTGCAAAGGAAACACTCTCCAGCAGCCAGATGGGAAAAGACATGTAGACAAACCTAAAAGCCCCATGAGTATGCCCCCTGACAAGTGGAACCCAAGATGCCATGGGGATCGCAATCAGAAACTGGACTACACTGGCCGAGACCTGTGAAACTTGAAACTTTCCAAATAGAAAGTGGTGAGAAGCCAGGCGTGGTGACCCACGCTTGTAATCCCAGTACTTGGGAGGCTGAGACTGGAGGATCCGGGTTTGCGGCCAGCCTCAGCTACTTAGTGAGGCCCTCCACAACTTTGTGAGACCTGGTTTAAAAATAAAGTATAAAAAATAGGGCTGGGGGTGTAGCTCAGAGGTAGAACGCCCCTGGGTTCAATCCCTGGTACCACAAAAAAAAAAGAAAGTGATGAGAAATATGCAAATTTCACTGTATAAATTAATTTCCAATGTCCATGTATTTAATGGATTTGTATGGACAAAGTTTGAAGCAGTGGCTAAATGTTTAAGTGTTATACTCATGGAGAGATATGTTATAATCCAAGCTGTCGTCACTCAGTGCCCAGTCATCCCAGTCATCCCAGTCCCATTACACTTTTTTTTTTCAGTACTGAGGATTGAACCCAGGGACGCTCTACCCCTGAGTTCCACTCCCAGCCCTTTTCATTCTATTTTTTTCTTATTTCGAGCTCAGGGTCTAGTTAAGTGCTCAGGCTGGCTTCAAACTTGAGATCTTCCTGCGTCAGTCTCCCGAATAGCTGGGATTACAGGCATGTGGCACTTTTTTTTTTTTTTTTTTTTTTTGGTACTGGGGATTGAACCCAGGGGCGTTCTACCTCCGCGTTATACCCCTGGCCCTATTTTTTATACTTTATTTTGAAACCGGGTCTCATGAAGTTGCGGAGGGCCTCACTAAGGGGAGAGAGAGAGAGAGAGAGAGAGAGCGAGCTGAGGCTGGCTGTGAACCCGGATCCTCCGGTCTTCGTCTCCCAAAGTACTGGGATTACAAGCATGCGCCACCACGCCCGGCCATGTGGCACATTTTACTGAACCAAAGAAAAAGTAGAGAAGGTGTCAGACAGAAGCTGTATGGAAAGTCAGGCGTGGTGGCGCACACTTGTAATCCCAGTACTTGGAAGGCTGAGACAGGAGGATCACAGGTTCGTGGCCAGCCTCAGCTACTTAGGCCCTCCGCAACTTAGTGAGACCCTGTTTCAAAATAAAGAATAAAAAATAGGGCTGGGTGTGTAGCTCGGAGGTAGAATGCTCCTGGGTTCAATCCCCAGTTTTGGGGAAAAAAAGAGAGAGAGAAGCTGTATGGAATTTTCTAAAAAAGAAATAACAAAAGCTTGTTGCTTGTCTGGTTTTAACATCTAGAGTCAATTTTATATGTTTTATATACTCTCTGAGAATAGGGAAAGTAGAGCTCGTGTCTATGCCACCCAGAAGGCCTGTGCTGTACAGTAGTTTTAGTTGCATGTATGTATGTATGCATGTGGTGCTGGGGATGGAACCCAGGGCCTCACACATGCTAGGCAAGCACTCTACTGCTGAGATACACCCCCATTCCTCTAGAAGTTTAAATTTTGCAAATGCAGAAACTCAACTTAGGTGCTCCAAGACTAGGAACTGGTCATGTATCATGGTCAACTACCCAGTGCTCACATTTCAGTGTGACTTTCTTATTCTCAAAGCAATCATTTCTTACTAGAAAATGGTTTCTCAGTCATAGGAGCCAAAAGTCTAGGAAACTAATAGATTTTAGGTAGAAAAATTGATGTCTTTTTAAACTAAGAGAATGTATTGTTATATGCAGTGGTGTTTATCTCTAAGATGTTAACAAGTTTCACTGTAACTTTGACATTTCTCATTGTATTGTAAATCCATAACTGCCAAAGGTCTTCCACTCCATTATGTCCATGTTTCCTGTACCTGTGCTGGGATTATTTTTAGTGCCCAGGACAGTAGTGGAGACATTCCTATCTTTGATTTATGAGAAAGATACTGATCTGTTCTTTATCTCCTATATTATTTGTAAGAAAAAAACTCAGGAAAACTACAGGGAATGAATTTCAATCTTAAATTATGATGTTAGCCTAGTCTCTGACATAAAAAATGGAGGGTCAGGAATCACATCCCATAAAACACATGGATTTCTAGGCTCCAACTTTTTTTTTTTAAGAAGCAGTAATCCAGTCCCTACTTTTCTTAGAGGTGACTTTAAAAGGAAAGATATATTTGCTCTTCATGGGTAGTAAAGATCTTATCGATCTTTCCTTAGATGACATAGTCTCAGATGTACCAGAATCTTCCTTTTGGGTCAATATTCACTGACCTGACCTTCCTTATCCTATTTATTTATTTATTTATTTACTGGGGATTGAATCCAGGGACATTGAACCTTTAAGCTAGACCCCCAACCCTATTTTATTTTTAAAATTCGAAACAGGATCTCCCTAAGTTGCTGAGGGTCTCATGAAATTGCAGAGACTGGCCTTGAACCTGCAATCCTCCTGTCTCAGTCTCCCAAGTACTGGGATTATAGGCATGTGCCACTGCACGCAGCTTCCTTTCTGTCTTGAAGTCAGTGGCAAAATATTTTCAGGAGGTATATAATAATGACATCTTCACCTTATTGTGAAGATCAATTATGCAAATGGATTTTGAACACTACTAAGTTTTTGAGATAAATCTTTGAACTTCTTTTATTGAGAAATGTTCTTTATGGAGCTCAGAGTGCTTAAAATATGTCCATTATTATTCTTTGAGATAGGCTAGTAGCTTAGGATTTTTTTAAGTTGAATGTTGGGGCTGGGGACGTAGCTCAGTAGTAGGGCTCTTACTTTGCATGCATGAGGCCCTGGGTTCAATGTCTAGTGCACACACATGCACACATGTTGAATGGGGGCTGTTCCAAAGTCATCAAGACAGAAATAAAGGCAGAAATTATATAACTCTGAACACTTAACTCATTTGTGAGATCTGTCTTTCTTTACCCTAAATTCTGTCTCTTAGGTAACAAGACTGGTTCATTGTAAGGAGATGTGTTCACTTTTATTTTCCCTAAAAGATAGGTTGCAGTACTAACCCCCAGTATTTCAGAATTTGATCTTATTTGGAAACAGGGTTTTTACAGATGTGGTCAGCTTGTGGTGAGGTCATTAGCAGGAGCCCTAATTAAATATGACTGGTATCCTTATAAAAAGGAGACATTTGGACACAGAGACAGATATGCACAGAGGGAAGACTGTAGAATCACAAGAATGCCATGTGAATGTGAAGGCAGAGACCAGGGTGATGGTCCACAGCCAAGCAGTGCCAACGATTGCCTGTAGGCCACTGGAGGCCAGGAGAGAAGCATTAACAGATTGTCCATCAGAGCCCTCAGAAAGGAATCCACCCTCCTGTCGTCTTCATCTTGGTCTTCTAGCCTCCAGAACTGTGAGACAATCGAATGCGGTGGTTTGAGCTACCTGGTTTGTGGCACTTCCTTATGGTAGGTGTAGCAAAGCAGGGCAGGTGGTGTTCAGTTACGTTCTGGAGTAAGAGTTCACAACCACAGAGAGAACCATTATATTCTCAATTGGAGTACGACTATGCCCTTCATGCAGGCAGCTTCAAATGTTTTATGGGACTAGATAAGGTTTATATTATAACCTAATAGATGCCTTTGGAAGGTGGGATTGAATGATAATGGAAGAGAGGCCCATGGAAGGCTACTCCTAATATGTATGAATGAAACTGAGTCATCTTCAAGGACAGCCAGGTGTGGAGCAGATGGAAGTCAGAGGGGTTGCTTTCTGTGTCACACAGGATAGTTTCCAAATATGAACACATGTAACTTTTCCCTAAAACTGCCTTTGCAATACACCCTGAAAATGACTTCAGGGCTTCTTCTTCTTACAATGCTAAGCATGGATTTAATGGACACACAAAACTGTTTTGTGTACATACCTGTTGCTTCATTTAAAGCTGGCTCAAGGCGTATTGTTTCTAGAAAATGCTCTAAAATTTTTTCAGGTGTTCCTGACATCACAGTATACCTAGATAAGAAATAAAAAAATGTCATTACTTTCTCAAAAGTGGGAAAGAATTACTAAAAAAAATTTTTTTTTTACTAATGTAAGATTCTTTTTTAAAAATTTGAGATCCTAGGGAACCATATCAACTTCACTTGCAGCCAATATACCCTTCGTGGTGAGAGAGACCATGCACCTTGCCCAAGTCTCACAAGAAGACAATAGAAAAACTACCAATTGAAGTAGTTACTAAAAACATTTTTCCCCCTACATGGAACTAAAATAAACTTTTTGAAGAGCAGCTCTAGCAGGCTGGAAACTCTAGCCTCATTCCAAAAGGGGAATGAAAAGAGACATATAAATCCCAGCTCAGGAAAGAGGAGCTGGCGAGGGGAAATGACAGTGAACTAGGTTATCCATATATGGGTTACTCATAGAAAACTTTCAGTCCCACGCTGGATTCCCCCCGCCTATTTCTGGAATGCTCTGTCTTTCCCAACTGTACACTGGTATGCACTTTGGAAATGCAGCTAATAATAAACAAGAGAAATGAAAACAAAATCCCAAACCCCAATGAACAAACAGACAAATCCCAGTAGCACCATGTCAAGAAAACAAATCAATAATAAAAAAAATCTATCTAATTTACTTCAAGGTCAAATATAAATTACTGGGAGGCCATTATTTCAGGTGATCTATCCAGGGTACTCTCTGATCAAAATGGAAGAAAGTGTTTTTTCAACCCAACGTGGATTGTTTTGAAGTCAGAGTTCCGATGGTGGCAAAGAGTGAATGAAAGCTGCAGGCACTAAGATGGTCTGGTGATCCTCTTCCGAAACTCAGACTGCTTTTCCACGTGGCATTTCATGGACAGAAAAATGGCAGGAAAGAAAAGCAACAATGAAAAGAAAGCCCTCTTCTGTCCAGAAATCAGTGATAGAATCCAGCTCTGGGAGGACCCTGCTTTCTTTGCCTCCTCACCAACACCCTCCCCTTCCCTGTTTGAGACCTTAGAGGAGGCAAGTTGAGATCCCAAGGATCTCGCTAATGTACACAATCTCAGGGTCTTACCCTTCTGCCTGAGGGATTTAGAAGAGACCTGTTAACGTATGATAGTATGCATGTGAAAACAGAGAGTGAATAAAGCCACCCTGGTATTGAATATGGAAGAGATGCAGTCTATCCAGAAGGTGGCCAGTAGCTAGAACTATTCTGTGAGGACACACATGGAACCAAAAGGAAGCTGAAGCATTAAATATTTGAGGAAACCTAGCTTTGCAACCCAGAGGAGGAGAAGGGGGAAACTAGTAAAAAAAAATACTTAAATTACAAAAGTATGAGCTCTTTCTCAAAGTAAATACGGTAGAGGACAAAGGTTTTGCAATGAATACTTGAGGAAGGGGAAGGGGAGGGCATATCTATAAATGACTTTCGACACTTCAATGGAGAATATTGCTCAGCTTATTCAGGCCTTCCTGGAATATGTGATTCTTTGATAGTGCTCACCAGATGAGCTGCCAGAGAAGCAGCACCTGGCTACATTCATCAGGAAATGGGGTTGCAGAGAGCATTCCACATCTGCCTGATGTTTACTGTGCCCCAGGCAACTATTGGTGGGCACTGAATAATGTCCTCACGTCTACTCCTGCTAGTTAAATATTATCTCCATTTTGCAGGTAGAGAAACTGCTCAGCAAGGGAAGGCATGGAGCTGAAGGTGACAGAGTTGGTGAATGGGTGATCTCTGACATAACCCCTGTCTGCCTGGCTTTGGAGAACAAGCATGTGTTTTGGGGAACTTTTCCGCCTATATGGCAAGATGCTCCAGATGGAGACCAGGTCTAGCCGCCTGGAGCTCATTCTGAACAGGAAATTCTCCATGTAATTAAAAACCTCCCTCTAAAGAGGGCTTTTTCTGTTTGCTTGGTCTTGAAAACAATTAAAGTTAAGAGTATAAATACATTAGGCAATATGAAAATGAATGGGGGAACAGTCTGTCACTCCACGTGGCATTGGGTAGCGGTTGCTATTAATCTGCAAACTTCCAGTTTGAAATCTGATCCCTTTCCGGAAGTTTAATTCTGATAACAGGTTGGGTTCATAGTCTAGTATTCCTCATCTAAATATCCCTCAATTAGAGTATTATGTCTGGCCAAAAATAATAAATGCCTGGGTGACAAGCCAGATTTCCTTTCACGTCACTAGAGAGAAAGTGGCCTATTACTGCCCACCTGGCCAATTAGAGCCAACACAGGATCTCTCATTGGCTACCAAGACTCCCTCTGTGGAGGCTGCCTCTGCCCAGCCTCTCTTCTCAGCTCCTCAGAAGGCTGTTAGGTGTTGACCTTCTCTTAGGGAAGGGAACTTCAAAAAGGAAGGGCCTGGAAGCTTTTGGCCAGAGTGATCCTGGGGCTCCAGATTTGTCTAAAACATCACGTTATGGCTTTATTTATGCTGGATGCTGCCAGGCGCCTACTTCTTGACCTCTGTCTAAGTGGGGTCAAGACCACTTGAGACCAGACAGCATGGCTCTCATCTTTACTGCATGAAGGAGCTACTCCAACTTAAAGACATCACCCCAGTTGCTTAAATTATATAAGCTGTGACGTTCTAAACCTACAACAGAAACATCTTTTCCCAACACCAAGTTTGCACATGAGGACATTTCTATCCACAACTAGAAGGGCTGGCGGAGGGGGACTGGAAAGAGACTATCTTCTCACAATCAAGATGGAGGTGAACAATGAAAAAATAGTCTACAGAAAAAGGATCCCAGTAACTAAAATAGGAATAGTCATTTCAAGTTCCTTCTTACTAAGCCCAAGAGCAGAAAGACATCCAAAATGGCAAATGTTTGAGGTTTCCATGTAATATGTCCATCATGACAAACACTGTCTTGTTATTGACATTTAAATATCACACTCAGAGTTCGGGCAGTTTTGAAAGTGTAAAATACATACATAAGCCAGATGTGGTGGCGCACACCTGTAATACTAGTCCTTGGGAGGCTGAGACAGGAGGATTGCAGGTTCGAGGACAGCCTCGGCAATGTAGCAAGACTGTGAGCAACCTAGTAAGACCCCGCTTCAAAACAAAAGATTAAAGGGCTGGGAGTGTAGCTTAGAGGTAGAATCACCCTGGGTTCAATCCCCAGGACCATAAAAAACTAAAATAAATAAATAAGTGGATACATAAACTATTTTGGACTTCTGAGAGGAAAAAAAAAGTGAAACAGGAAAATAATATTATCAGGGACAACATGGTCACTCTGTTTGAGTTCCAAAAAGACAATTTCTGAACGATAGAGCCCCAAAACCTTCCTCAGTTTTCAGTCTATCCACAGGCATGGCTGATGCCATGTTCTCAACCCCAAATTCACTTACATGGACTCTCAATTCTGGTCTGTTTAGGCAAACTCAACATGGAAAACGACCCTTTGAGAGAGGGAGTGAGAGGGTGGTGTTTCATTCTTCAGGGCACTGGATCTGTGTGGCACCATATTCTGTATCCACTGATATTTCTAAAGTGCTTTACTGTGCACATGGCTAATTTTTGAATTCCATAAGAAATCGGGTCTGGATGATAGGCCACAAATGAGTAGATAAGATGGACAATCAGATACAGGCCTAAAACAAATTAAAACATACAATACCTTCTTTTCCTTCCCCTTTAATTTGATTCCATTTTTAAAAAATCCTATATTTGGAGGGCACCCTGAGGAGATGTTGTAACAAGCAAATGCTTTTGCTCCTCCCCCACGGCAGGAAGAGAGGAAGGAAGGGGCCTTGATCAAAAGTTTCAAAGTTAAGGAAAATTCTCAAGGCTCACCTTTTCAGGTAGCATCACTTTCATGAGACATTTGAGATATTATTAATGAATGCAGACAAGCCACTATAAAATCATCTAGTTTTATTTAAAGGAATTAAGGAAAAATCAAACTTCTAGTCCCAAACTTCACATAAAAAAAGTGTTTTCATTCTCATCCTTCTCCATGGCTGGAAGGACAACTGTTAAAAACATTTGGGTAACAACATTTTTAAGAATAAATAGTGGTAAAAATAAATAATAAAGAAAGTTGGATAGTAATTTTGGAGCTTTGTAAGTGAAAGGATAGTTTTTTTATATAGCCTTTTAGTGTCAGCTCTTTTGAAATGATTAGTTTGCAACATATACTATATAGTGTTGAGGATATAGTATTAATATATCATTCTCCCTCAGTATCTGGGGGGGATTGGTTCCAGGACCCCCATGGATACCAAAATCCATAGATGCTCAAAGTCCCTAATGTAAAATTTCACAGCATTTGCATATAATCTATGTACCTCCTACCCTGTGATTTTAATCATCTCTAGATTACTTATAATACTTAATACAATGTAAAAGCTGTGTAAATAGTTGTTGTGCTATATTGTTTAGGAAATTATGACAAGGAAAAAAGTCTGTACATGTTCAGTATAGACAACTTTTTTTTCTCAAATATTTTTTATTCCAGTTTGATTGAATGTGTGCGTGTGGACCTGTGAATACAGAGGGTCAACAGTGCTATTTGGCTACTGCAATCTGTGAGGCAGAAGGACCACAGGTGTGAAAGTCAGTCAAAATGAACTTGAATCCAAGCTGTCCCATTACAAGCTTTGAGACCTCGGGAAGGTCACTTGCTCTCTGAGCTTAAATCTCTCCATCTCTTAAAAGGGGCTGTCGTATGGATTAGATAACATCTGAAAACCATACGATGGCTATTTAATATGTTCCTTCCTGCTTTTTTTGCAAATATGTCGATTCATCCAGATAAAAACATCTGAGCCTTAGGCTTTTAGTCTAAACAATAAAAATTCATCAGTTATGGTGAATGTTCTGATAAAAGGAAGCTCACTTATCAACATAGGAAAATTCCTTGGGATGCATTCTCTGTTGACTTATTATTTGGTAACATTTCTTTAGCTACAGAGTTGGTGTTTCTATTATACTCAGATTTAAAATTAATCTCCATTTTAAAAACTAGATTCTGCAATGTGCTATGATTTCTTGGAGCCACATTTCCAATTCTCCTGTCTTACCACTCAAATGTCGATACTATTGAGGAAAAAGTCTAATGTGACCAGTTGCGGCAAAACTTGAAACGGGACGCAGACATATGAAAAAGACTCCAGTCAGACAGGAGAGCTGAGAACAGGAAGCCAGTTCCCTTGGGCCATCAGTAGGAGTAAGAATGAGGCCAAATGGAGGTTTCTGGGCTGCAATCAACAGCCTGTTTTATATTTGAAGTCTGGGTTCCCATCAAATGCTCATTCCGATAGCAAGATGAAAACACTTGATGAGAAATCCTACATCTGACATTCTGATACCAGAGAGTCTCATCACCGAGGGGCCGCATCCTTCGAGCCGCCTGGCGTGCCTGCTCCCATTGTTCTCGCTCGTGCCTTCTGTTCCAAAGCTATTACCGTTGAATGGTGTGTACAGGGAGAGGTTTTTAGAGTGGGAGAATATTCGTTCCAGCGTAACTCTAGGCGTAACTCAAGCTCAATGCAGTGCCAGAAATGGATACATTATACTCCACAAGATGTGCGATTAGTCAATAGAGAGAAAAAAAAGTCACACATACACTGCCATCTTCCACAGAAAAGGAGAACATGCTATTGTAGAAATGATGATACCATGTGAAAAGGTTAATCACAGTCTGGCAATTACAGTGTTGGATGCAAACATACTTTTGCTGAGGCTGTGAGTTTCCTTGATTAGAAGCTCTGTTCCCCGCTGGGACCTTCTCCAGCACCAAGACATCTTGGTCATGTTCTTTAAGTCTGACTGTATTCGCCTCAACGTCCTGCAAATACAAATTACACCACATACAGATGCTGCCGTTTACTCAGACAATGAAAAAAATTTCAAATGCTTCAGAAACTCATTTGCTGCTTGTGATGCTAATTGTTGCGTCTACAAATTAAGTCATTTTCAAAGTCAAGGACTGGAATGGTCAGAGAGAGGACCAGATGAGGTTTGAGGCTTGTGTTTTGAAAAAGTCTGCTTTTACCCCAGATTCAGAAAAACAGCAGAGTAGAGAGTGGCATGGTTGTGCTCTGAGAAGCCTTTGAGAGAGGGTGGTATAGCAGAAGGGGGAGTATTGATTCTTCATAAAATATGTGGCAAATAGAACTCAGCCTTGGAAAAGTTCTATTTTCTTCTGAGTGTATTTAGTTTCCTTAGGAGTGGTACCTTTGTCTCTAATCAAAAGACGGTTTTTTAGAAAATCAGTCTGAAATGTGTTAAAAGCCTTTTTCAGTTATTTTAAGTGACCCTACAAATTCTATCAATGATAAATGGTCCTAATCTGATTTTTTTTTTTGTAGTAGGCATTGAACCCAGGGGCATTCTACCTCCAAGCTATACCCTCAGCCCTTCTTATTTTTTTATTTTGAAACAGGGTCTCGCTAAGTTGCTGAGCTGGCCTCGAACCTGTAATCCGCTTATCTCAGCTTCCCAAGTACTGGGATTACAGGTGTGTGCCACCATGCCCAGCTCAATCGGATTCTTATAAGGAATTTTTTGGGTAGGTATAAACTCCATGTGTATATGTTTCAAAGAATTAGTAAAGTTTACCTCTAAACTTCAATATCATTTTAAGTAATTAATTAAATTTTTTTTGTGTGTAGTACTGGGATTGAACCTAGGGGTAGTCCACCTCTGAGCTACACCTCCAGCCCTTTTTATTTTTTGTTTGGAAACAGGGTCTCGCTAAGTTGATGAGGCTGGTTTCGAACCTGCGCTCCTCCTGTCTCAGCCTTCCAGGTACTGGGATTACAGACATGCACCGCTGTACCTGCTATTAATTTTAATTTTTAAATATGCTTTTCCTCAACCCGTGGCCTCAATCTTACCAAATCAGTTAAGAACCAAATTGAATTCCATGTGGTATTTTCCCTATATTATTCAATGTTACAAATTTTACTCTGTCTTTGCATTACAACAGTGCATTCCTAACTTGGTTGCAGAAGTGTTGTAGCAGAGGCGAGTGCTCCAGGCAGTGCAGGGACAGCTGTCCTACAGAAGGAGAGGGAAGGAAGGGGCCTCTCTGGGAGCCATCAGGGGAGGGAAGAGGGTAAAGCCATCCTAGAGAGACTGGCTTCCCAGCTGAACTGGATCGGGGACTATAAAGGTGAGAGGCCAGGATGAAGGGACACTGTCATCATCCCCTGTGGTCCACAATCAGGCCTGTATCAGTCAAAGCTGGGTGATCCCCCCTCCCAGGGGACCGGGGATGGCATGGTGGGAGAGGACTAGGGATTGTTTCTTCTAAACACCCTGTATTCTCATAATACCTTAACAAGCTTAGTGTGTCTCCATCTTCAGAGCCAACTTTAATTCTCCAACTTCCTCCACCGCCCCAATTATTCATCACCTACTTGCCAATGTCTGAAGCTCTTTTGGTTTGAAATAATTTGGGATAAAGCACTTGAAATGAAAATATTTGGTTGGAATAATCATGTCTGGGGTTAATTTACATTAATAAGATCTGTCAATGAGTCAAGAGAGCATGTGATGATATGAAAAAGGGTTAGATTTGGGGAGAGAGAGGAGGTGGACAGGAGAAAGGTCCAGGATAGAGAAAGATGTGGGGCAGAGACATTGCCACTGTGTTGGAGAGTGGGGTAGGGAATGACACAGAAAGGGGTACTAGGATGCCAGAGAAAAACGTCTTAGACTTTGACATTTTGCCAAGGCAATTGCTGTTTATAGATGTGTGCAGTGGCATTTGGTCCAGCAGAGCATCCTATGCTTGAAGCTTTACTGGATTATCACCTCTATACCCCAGATGCACCCAGCACACAGAATATGCCCATTTCACAACAAAAAGTCCTTTGTTCCTGGAGCATCCATCCATCACAGTACTGCTCCATTAACACTTCACTCAGATCTCTGCTTAGCCGGGAAAGGGAAAAATGTGACATCCCTCTTTGCTTTGTCCACTTTGCCTGGAACTCACCCTCAGGATCCGGTTGAAATCCTCCTTGTCAACTCGTAAGAAATGACAATTATCTTCTCGCAGGACGATAGAGGCAGCTCGCGGAGCATCATTCACTAGCGCTAACTTCCCAAAGTCATCTCCCTCATGCAGGGTGCAGACCACGCCCTGCAGAGAGCAGGGCATTCAGATGAAGCAGAGTAAACACCCACCAACCTCTCACCACAAGACCCCATCCCCTGAAACACCGTGCATAACAACAGTACAGAGCAGTGCCAAAGCGGGATTATATAATTCAATTATAATGTTTAATTTTCCTTCATTGAGTAATATGGTCCACATACAGCCTATTTTAAATACATACATTATAATTGCTAAGGAGATGAGCTCCCAAAAGGATGATACTACTCTGAGTATAATAATTGAGAAAATTTATGATTAACGATTTGATAAAGTCTTCTCTACATTGAGTAATGTTGTTGTAAGTTTAATTGTAGCACTACAATGTTAATACTTTGAGCCACACTAGTAAATGGAATATAATGAAGTTTTAAAAAGAAAAAGATATATATATACCTTGCCATAAATGACTACATTCACTGATCCTTTTAGAATAATGTACCAGGAGGTACCTTCTTCCCCCTGGTTAAACACTAGACACAAAAAGATGAAAAGACTTATGACAAGAATAGAAGCACATCAATACAAATTACAGCTTATCAAATCATCATTTTTAAGTCCCCAGAATTACACATACATAAAATACAAAAAAAAATTACTGGCAAATGCTAACTTATTCAGGTGGAATTATTATTTCTCTTTCCATAGAACATCAAAAGAAGAGAAATACTAAACTACTTGCTATGCCCTAAAGACAGGTTTTTACCAGATATCAATTCACTAGCAACCCATTTCTTAAAGGAATGCTTGTTTCCCCCATAATTCATCAAAACATTATGCCATAGAAAATAGTTTTTAAAAGTAATCTGACCAGCAATGTGAAGTTTGAAAACATGAGAATCAGTGTTATATCTTGTGTGTGTATATATATATATATGTACATTTAAAAAAATGGGTTGGAATGATAAGCAGTACACTCAGGGTAGGAAATACCCCCAGAAGGAAAAGAGAAGAACAGGATAAAGGGGGAAAACAAGAGACCTTCAACTGGAACTGGGCAATTTCATTTTTAGAAAATATGAAAAAATGTGGCATATGGGAGTTTTTGATTATTAAGATGGCATTTGCAATATGCTTTATATTTGAAACATTTAAAAATTTCATAATATAAACAATTAGTTGGAATGAAAGGAATGCAAAAGATACTGTAAGTCACCAGTGACCATAAGAATAAAAAATAATAAAGTGAACCCTAAAAAGTAAAGACTTAATGTTCTTGCTAAGATAGATATTAATGTCAGAAATACTACTTTTGTTGTCAGAAAGTAAAACATTTTTTTCCCCAGTGCTGGGCATTGGACCCTGGGCCTCATGCATATGAAGCACAAGCTCTCCCACTGAGCTACACCTCGAGCCCCAAAACATTTCAAGAGACAAATTTTAAAACTCTTTTTCCTTCTATAACTCATATTTCTGGTTTATTCGACTATAAAAATGCAGACTGAAGAAAAAGCAAGATTTTCCAAAATGTCTCCTGGAAACTTAATCGGCGTCCATTTAAAAAGTGCTCTGTGTTGCGCTAGGTCTAGGAAGTGTCAGTTTAAACATAGGCATCATTTTTTATTGCAGAACCTCTGAGAAGCTTCAGCACGCTGATGTGTTTTACAATTCTGCAAGACAGATTAGAGAGGGTGGCATTTCCTGGCTTCAGTGGGTCATTAACACGTTTTTTGAAAAGGATTTTGTAGGACTAATGGAAAATGCCAATTTAATCATATTGTTCTCATCTAGTAAAATCAAACTTCAATTTCTTGCTTCCAAATACAATCACAGAACTAAAGTACAACTTGAATTCAGGAGAGCACTATCTATTAACATGGCACAAGTATTGAGGGCAAAGACATTCTCTCAGGCTTAGATCCTACAGTGGAAGGAAGAAAAGAAACACAATGGATGATAGCTTAAACATCATTGGAGCTAGCAATTTCAAGAAGCAGATTCGTTCTTCCAAAGTCATAAACTGAAGTGAGGTCATCGTGAAAGGCACTGCCCAGGGCCTGCCTCAGGAGCAGTGACATTACCTGCTCCCTTCAAATACCCCCAGGAGCCAGCAGGGTAGGGGCCAGTGGGACTCTGGAAATGGGTACCCAGATGGGCGCTAGAAACCCACCCTCCTTCAGATTAATTGACACGTGCTGGAATAATCACAGGTCCAGAAAAACACAAGTGCCACATGACATCCTGCCAAGCGAGGCAGGGGCCCTACGAGGGGAGCTTTTGTATCTGTTTCTGTGTCCTGTGCTGGGGAGGGAGGGAGCTGGGCACAGAGTCCACTTACACACAGTTCCTCCTTTGGCATGAGACTCAAAAATGAGAACACCGGCTAACTCCCGTTTCACCTAGAAGAAAAAGAAAGAATATGGGAGGCCAGGTTTGGGGGTTGGGAAGAAGGACTGGTGCTCTCTGTGGGCACAGTGGTAACTGGCCCCTGGCTTCCGGGTATGTCACCTCGCTTGTTGCTAGTCTCATCCAGAGCCACTTCCATTAGATTTGCTGCTAGTTCTTTTCGCCTGACGAAAGATACATCAAACATGTGGATGTTGCCCAGGGGCCTCAGCATAAAATCTGTGAAAATTGAAGCCACCTCCTCTTCTTTTCTTTCCTCTTGAATTATTAGCATATAAGAGATCCGCGCTGCTTGGAAATCATATTCCTATGTGAGGAGATGTTTCTATCCCTAATTCAGAGGGCAACATTTCTCTCTCCTAAAAACCCTAATTAGGTAAAAGTTCTGAATCAGATAGTCACTGGGCCAAGTTGAGTGGGTAGTGAGTGCTCTGTGCCCTGATCTTTCTGAATGGATGGATGCTCTCTTCAACTGTTAGCTTCTTTCTCAATAGGGCAGCAAGCTTGGGTGGGGTTGGTCCACTGGGACAGGACAGGGCATGGAGATTTCTCTCCTTCCTCCCTCTGCATCATATGTAAAGAAGGGATTCGGAGCCCCTCCTGAGGCTTAGCTCTCTTGTCTGAGTGTGCAGGGTCTGAAATTCAGATTTGGAAGGAAGAAGCATATGTTCTAATCCTATTAACATCAGCCTGGTTTGAGGGTTAGGGCACATGGGTAACTGCTAATAACTTGATCCCCTTGGTGACTGTTCTTGTGCATAATTTCTTTGGCATCTCCTAAGAGTGAGTAGGGATGATATATGAGGTAGAATCAGGCTCTGCCTACTCCATCTCTTCTCCTCCAGTCCTAAAAGCACATGTAACTCAAAGTCCCCCTTACTAGCTTGGTATGACACAACTTACTGTGGTAGAAAGATGGGATAAGGCTTTAATGTGAAGGAGTTCTTCATAGATGATCTCCAGGTCATCCACAGTCCTCTGCCCAGGTCTAGGAAGAAAAAAATAATGAAAAAAAATCACCACTCGGGCTTCACATATGGAAATGATTCCCACATCAGTAATGTGCTCAGGGTTGTCTTCTATGTAAAAAGGTATCAGCAGAGGGAAACAATGTGCCATTCCAATCCCCAAAGGGAATTTTGAAATGCAATGCATGACCTTGATAGAAGGAACCTGAGGTGCACAGGATCCCTTCCCCTCTTATCTCACTACCTCTTACTTTGCAGATGACAGATTTAAAGATTTACTTTTCATTACCACTTTAATCAATAACGAAAAAACTTGCCTCTTTACACCACTAGGGACAATTGGTTTAATCAATGTGACAATGGATCCAAATTCCTTGGGATCCTGTGTGATATCTCAGCCTAACAAAATAGTACTGTTGCTGTTGCTATTGCTTTGGGTTACGTATTATGCTCCTTCCGGAGAACTGAAATATAAGATGTATATAGACTCAAAATTTTCTTATCTAGCCCTAAGGAGGTAAGGGCATGAGATGAGAACATGATAAACAATTGTGTCTAGGAGTAGTACAAGAGAAGAAAAGGAAGATGTATTTCTACATTTCTCAAAACTCTGTTCTATGGTCTACCACCATCCTTGATAGCTTAATCAGTCTGGGCAAAGTTTTTTAAATTCTAAAACTTATTATAGAATTAGTACCCAATAATATGTCTTTAAAGAATGGGGTAGGGAGCTGGGTGTGGTGGCACACACCTGTAATTCCAGTACTTGGGAGGCTGAGACAGGAGGATCGTAGGTTCAAGATCAGCCTGAGCAACTTAGTGAAATTCTCAGCCACTTAGTGAGCCCCTGTTTCAAAGTAAAAATAAAAGGGCTGGGGGTGTAGCTTGGAGGAAGAATGCTCCCTGGGTTCAGTCCTCAGCACCAAGAAAAAAAAAATGAATGGGGTATGGGGTTTTTAATGGACATTTTTGGCATGGGAAGACTGAGTGAATTTCTAATCACCTTTTGTGTCTTTAATTATTTGGAATGACTAATAGTGCTTAATTATATTAATAATAAAAGATATGATTGGAAAGTAATTTGGATTTTTTGTTGTTCTCTGCAATATAAGGAACTCTGACTAATATGTTTTCGAAACAAAAAGCAATGTGTTTTTAGTCCTGAGAATGCTAGACAGTCAACTAAAGAGACAATCTGTACATTGATGGATAGCAGCATTTACTCTCAGCAAGTTGCTGCAGTCATGAACACTACTTATTACACAATCATCAGTCTAGTTTATGCATGTTGTTCTCAAATTTCAGCAATTTTTGGTACTGTTCAATGTTACTCTATACTAAACATTTAATCCTTAATGAGCTTCTGATGGTATTCTATCAGAATTATAATTATAATTTTTAAAATGTTTCCTGGTCAGATAAACTTAGGGAGGGTAGAGCACTGGATCTAGAGTCTGAAGATCAAATTCTAATCTCAGTGCCACCACTCACCAGCCACATGAGATCAGAGGTTTAGTCTCATCTGAAAACTGGGGACAACTCCTTTCTGAAATAGATGTTGTGAGAGCTAAAGGAAGTGGTGAAGATTCCTATATATTTATTTGGGTAAGTGAAAAAAAATCCAGCAAAGTGATATTCAAAACTCAAACCCTTGCATAGGAAGTTAAACAAACTTACAAATAAAGTATGGCATTTGGTCCAGCAAGTTACATCTAGAATTTAGTCAATTATTGGATCAGTACTCTGAGTGATCAGAACTGAATTGTAAATATTCTAAGACAGTTAGCTGGACTAAGTAATTTCACAAACATATTATCACATGAGGAAGCAGCAGATCTAGTGGGGGCTAGTTGGGGATGAAAACTGTATACCTTGCACATTACCTTCCCAAGGACAGCTTTAACATGAACAAAAGAATGTGATATCCTTCTCATAGAATCAACGGAGGATCTATTTCCTAATCCTGACTGTACAAAGACAGATACTACACATCCATGACCCAGGAGATGTTAGCCAGGGTCACCTCCTCCTAAGGATCCCCACTGAAGGATACAACTGCACACCAATCTAGTGCTTAATGGTGGAACCCAGAAAGTACGGGTCCCAGAAAGACATGAGAAAAGCTGTGGCCACGGGGGCTCCAAAGGAGCCAGGCCTTCTCCGCAAGAGGCCTAATCTACTACTTGACTTAGACATGGGGATTTCAAAACTAGGACCCTTGGGGATTTAAAAGTCAATGGAGTCACCTCCGTCTATCTCCTACCACAGAGGAGGCAAACATGAAAGTCTCAAGGTAGGCATAAGAGGATTACGGCTCTCCAGCACAAGGAGCAGCCCTGCTGTTCGTGCTACTTGACATCAGCTGCAAATAGCATGGAACTCTTCTAGACGCGTGGCTAAAGGAGAAAACAGTCACCGAAAACAGTCACCGAGTCTCCTTCTCACCTCCATAGGGCGGGCTGTGATGGAGGGAGGAGAAAAACTCAGCCCATCTTGACAAATTCAAAGATGGAATTTTAGGAGCATATCTCTATGTGTTTAATATGAAATCCATATTAATCAACTCATGGAGCTTTTTAAAATACAATCATTAGAATCTACAAATCTCATTATATTAAAATAATTATATTTTAGCTAAGATTTAAAACATGATGAAGAACTGTCAGGTCCTCAATGCACTATACCAAAAGTTTGACACAGTGGTTCTAGGCGGACCTTTGAGTTAATGTTAGGACCTGCACCAAAGAGTGAGGGAAGAGAGGTAAAGATGCTCACATGCAAGGTCTTTCTGAAACGTCCTCAGTCTGCCTGCCCTGTGCCCTGAGCACGGCCCAGGCCCTCTTCTCTCCCTTGCTCCCGGCCCTCCCTTCTCGCTTCCTGCTTTTCTAAACATTTCCTCTCAATGTCTGTTCCTATGTCCACCTCTCATTCTGTGCTCTGCCCTCAGGGCTCTGTTCCACCTTCTGCCCCTGGGAAAACCTCCAACTCCCATCTATATACGAGGAGACCTACATCTTCATCTCTAAATAGCATTCTTTCTTGAGCTCCAGTGTCTTCCTGCTCATTTCTTCTCAGCCCACAAGAACCCCAAACTTGATCTATCCACAGATGCTCCCCCACCCCGCCATCACCACAGAAGGTTCTTTACAGCCAGATCTTGACTTACTTTTCTAGACTTGTCTTCTGCCCCTCACTCCCCACCTTCCCTCCTAGCCATGTTCTCTGCTCCAGCCATCTGGGCCTCTCTCTGATCCTCAAAAACACTATGCCTTTTCAGGCCTCTACAACTTTCTGCATCCTCCTCCCTTAACCTAGGATGTTTCTTTCTGTGCCCAGCCCAGCTCAGATGTCAGTGCTCCTAGGTAAAACAACCTCACCAACCTTTATTTTTCCATGGCACACAGCCCTATTGCTATAGTACTTGGCGGGGGGGGGATACTGGGGATCAAACCCAGGGGCATTCGACCTCTGAGTTACACCCCAGGTCTTTTTTTTTTTAATTTTGAAACAGGGTCTTGCTAAGTTGCTGAGGCTGGTCTTGAATCTACAATCCTACTGTCTTAGCCTCCCAAGTACTGAGATTATAGGCGTGTGCCAAGGTGCCCAGCTACTATGGTAATTTGAAGCATATGCTGATGCATGCTACTTGATTAAATATTCCTAACTCTACACTGCTCAAGAGAAGCAGTATGAAAGGGCAAAGGGCACTGGATTAGAAGCAGAAACTGGACTTGAGATCTAATCATGAAATATCTAGTTGCTCAACTGGTCTAATGCTTTGTTTCTGCATCTGTAAAAGTAAATACTAGACAGGATTGCTCTAAAGGTCAAATTAGTTAATGCACCTGAAGCATTGTATACACTGGAAATACAGCACAAATGCAGGATGGAGTTATTATCAGGTGGGGGTTCATCATGGCTCATCAGATGAACACACACAGGAGTTCTCACAATAGGGGAGACGGCAGCAGTACCATAGACCAGTCCTTGTTTTGCAGCCTGAGGGAAACAGGGGCTTATGCTTTGAGATCCTTCCCACTGAGGGTTAAGTGAGACAGGGTGTCCACAGCTCACTTTGATTTGTGTCATGGCAAATAGTGACAGTAGTCTCCCCTTATCTGCGGTTTGGCTTTCTATGGTTTCAGTTACCTGTAGTCAATGGAGTTCCAAAAAACTACATGGAAAATTTCAGAAATAAATAATTCAGATGTTTTAAATAACTTTCATTGTAATACATTATTATAATTGTTCTATTTTATTATTAGTTATTTTTGTTAATCTCTTACTATGCCTAATTTACAAACCTTATCACACATATAATATGTATAGAGAAAATAGTATATATAGTGTTAGGTACCATACACAATTTCAGGCATCTGTGGATCAACTTCGTAAATAAGGGGGGTATTGTAATTACTAATAGAGGGAGGAGATAGGATGAAAATGATGAGCCTCACCTCTTACTCTAAATCCTATAAAACAATAGAAGAGGCACATTTTCCTTAGGATTATAGACTTGTTCACCCAGTTGTTACCATCTTAGACTAGCTGAAGTTACTCTGTCTATGTCAAGGTCTGTGGGGGCCTGGATGGAGGGGATCATCCAAGATCAGCCAGCAGTACCTGCTGGGCTGGGGGCTCCTTTTGGGCCAGATTTTTTTGTCTGCCACGTGAAAAGTCTGATGGAAAACAAGGAAGTAGAGCCACTACCACACACCACAGATGAGTGCGATCAGCAGGCCAGAAAGTTTCAGGAATTCCTGGATAATAGAAAGCAGACCAGAATAGCATGTCTGAGAAATAAGATGGAAGCACCACAGCTTAGCCCTCACAGAGGAGAAGTGGCCCGGGGTGAAATGGTGGCACTGAGAGGACAAGCTCTGTGCCAACAAGCACCGAGGGCAGGAGCCCGATGTCACTGTGGGTGGTCAAACGGCTCCTCATTCAGGTGGCCTCTCCTACACACAGAGCAGTGGACAGAGGTAGAGTGGACTAGGAGAAACCCAAGCCCTGCTCTCGCAGACGATGCCCTGGAGGACTCGCATGGGGGGCCTGGAGCCTGAGAGACACAGAACAAAAGGATAGAAGCCCTGGGCCTTTGGGAAATGTAAAGGAGTTGAAAGGGGGCCGCAGGGCTCCCTGGAAGGAAGAGCATGGAATGGCTCCACTCCTATGAAATCCTGTGTATTTTGGAGATGGGGGGGGGGCTTCAGCTTGCCTGCCCCACTGCAGGGTCAGCGGCCACCACCTTCCTGGGAGGCTCTGTAGGGGGTGCCACACCCACATAGACACCTGCACAATGGTCGGTTCCACCCCTGACCACCCATTCATCAGTAACCAACCCGGAGAGACCGAATTCCACGGTGGCTCACCAGAGGCCACGGAGCAACCCTTGGCGACCCTTTGAAATGGAATGGAACCACGTCTAAAAGCAGGTAAGTCTCCAAGTCTTAAAAACATTCCAAATGAAAGGGAAAAAGGTAAAACACAGCAGCAACAAAAAGCCAACCCTGTGGTCTGAAGCGGCCAACAAAATCACAGGGCAGGCCACTGCCACTGGCAAGCCACCCAGGTAGCAAAGAACTTTTTGTTCCTGTTTACAGCAGATGTTTGAATGAGGTGACAGGATTCGGGCTGCAAGATGTGAAGAGACTTACTTTAAAAATGAGCCAATTCGCAATTCACAAAGCAACAAAAACATTCATAAGAGGTTTGCCTGGAGCCAGGACCCTGTCCCTCAGGGGCCTCGATATGTCATTATATTTGAAAATTGAGGCAAATCCCAGGAGGAGGCCAGGCAGAGCAGGAGTCAGTCTGGCCAACCCGTGGGCACCAAAGCAAATCCAAAAGTGAGCCCCTCATCCCGCCCTGGTGGATGTTAGTGTTTGCAGCAGCAGTCACAGCAACAAGCCCCGCCTCTCCCAAGGAAAACCAGTTTGGGGCTGCTGTGCCATCTAGTGTCTCAGAGAAGGCTTGCTCTCCACTCTGGCTTCAGACAAAGGTTCTCCCCTTGATCTACCCCCACTCCTCAAAGAGCACCCAGGAACATCTGAACGTTAGCATCCCCTACCACAATCACTGAACAAAGCCACATTTGAAAAAAGCCAGCTGCTCATGGCAAACGGTGGCATCACGCCCCTTTCATGCTTTGGTCTTTATGGAGGTGACAGGGGAAAAAATGGAGAAGATATTCTACGAAATCAGCCCCCAGGCTGTTCAAACAGCAATGAAAGGGTCCCAAGGACTGAAGGCAATTTGGCTTTCAAGAGGAAAGGGAACAGGGGCCTGAGCGGGAGATCACTCCCAGGTACCTTCACAAGAGTAACCTCCGAGGCTGGGGAAGTGAATTGACTCGCTGGCTGCTCTGAGTGGCAGCTGGTGAATGTACCTGGTCTTTACTTGTCCTTCTCCAGATGTCACAGGGAGAGATATTAGGCATCCCCGCTTCTTTACAGATCTGCGTGGCGCCACATTGATGTGGATTTGTTGGATCCCGCTGTGGAAAGGCCTAGTTTCTGCAGGGGATGCATTCTGGCAGCAATGTCTAGTTACAGGCAAGATAATAAATGGGGATGGATGGGGAAGCAGCTTAGACATTAAAGGATGGGAGGGCTCAGGTGAGATTGGGAGCTGCTGGTAAATACCGTTTTATCAAGGAATTTATCAAGGTCAGAGACAGAGCGCCTCGGTTATTGGAACGTGGATAAAATAAGGGATTCATCCAGCCACCAAGCAGCACACTGGCATGTAAAATCTGCAGGTGAGAAAGTAAACAACCCAGTTCCTATAGATCTATCACCTAGGAGACCCTGGTCCATGGGGGAAATACCCAGAGAAATCCATGTAATAAACATCTACATAAACCATGGTCAAGCTTCAAAATAAAAAAAAATGCTTTATCTTTTTTGGGGGAAGGGGGAGGATGCTTTATTTTTTGATGCAAGACTTCATTTCAACCCATCTGATTCCCCTTCTTATAAGTCACTTCTTAAGCTTGGATCACTTTCTAATACTCTTGAGACCTCAAAGAGATCTCTCCTCTACCACTTTTCTTAAAGGAAGTTTGGTGTGGTTTCATACCTCCTTGTCTAGCAAAGCATTGTTTTTCTTTTCTTCAACTCCAAGTACCCTGCTTATCAAGTGTCAGGACATTCCATGAGCCTGGTGACTAGATACTGACCCCCTCACCTTATCCTTTACCCAGAAAAGGACATCTTAGAATTATTAAATGCAATTTAGTATTTTCTAGTTATGGTACAAAAACCTGTGTATATGAAAACTCTTGGCTTCTTTGTGAAATTAGAAGTTAATGCAGTCTCTACCTGCAGTTAGGGTCAAATGCTTTATGAATATTCGTGAGAAATGAAGTCATCCGGGTAGGACATGGGGTAAGGGTTCCATAATTCAGGCACTCTGAGTCCTGAGTGTCTTTAGGACAATGAGGTCTGATCATGTTTAGGAACTGAAAATACCCAACATTCCTCCAGCAAGTGTTTTACAAGGACACTCTAGAAGTTTAACATTAAACCTTTTAAAAGATACACATACAAATATTTTCCTTTGACATAGCTAAGCAGTAAGTCAAGAAGAGTTAACAAATCTGGATGGAGTCAGATTGTATAGCTCACACCCTGCTTCTGAGAGCGAGATATATGTGAAATAGAAGACACCAACTGTCTTCAGGAGGTGCTGTATAGATGCATTATTACTTTTTCCTTGCAAACAGTCAATTCTTAATTAGGGACAGATGGATCATCTTTTTGGGGGGATCACTTCACTGCTTATTCAGTCAATCTACTAGGAAGGACAAACTTGAGGCAACCATGTAGAGGAGAAAGAATATTGTCAATAAAATAAAAAGAAAGGCACTTGGTATCTACTAAGCTCAATTTCCTCTTCTGTACACAGTGGGTTGTAATTAGTCCTACTTAGTTCATAGAGTTATTTAGTGGTTCAAAGAGGTGATGGATGTGAGCTCACCATGTAAACTATATAGTGCTATTCAAATATTAGTTACTAAGTTTTGTTTGTGGTTCTGGCTAGAGGGTTCATGTGGAGTGAGTTGACTCTTCCTGGGGCTGTGGGTTGTCAGTCATTTCTATGTTACTTTTAAACTAAGTTTTCCAGCAATTCTGCAAGAGGGCTGTGAAGAGAAGCCAATTAATTATCCTAAGTTGGGTGCCAGATTTATCAAATAAAAGTGCTGTATGAAACATATAAATATATATTATATATGTGTAATTATTCATTGTCATCTTTAAATCCCAATTTAACTGGGCATACTGTATTTAATCTGGTGCCATGAATCATAAGGTGTTTCATTTCTGCAGAATCAGTGTTGACAGTGGGTTTTAGAACTTTAGACCTACATGGCCATTTGGACTCTGCTGGTAACAATACATAGTAGAGCTCAGGACATAAGATAAAAACAAATTATAGGCTTCAGAAACATATAACTCCCAGGACAGAATAACCTTCAACATTATCATAACCCATTATGTATCAGTGGCATAGTTGGGTCTCTCCCAAACTAGAATATTTTTTTCCTTCAATACATGGTAAACTTATACACCATTAATTAAATTATTATATTTATTATAATAATTATAAATTATTAATAATAGATGGTATACTTTATCTAGATCTGTGCAGTATTAATTTAATGAGATGAGGTTAGTCTATAATAATTACTTTAATTATTATCTGATTTCTGTGACATCTTTCATCACCAATGCTCAGAGCACAAATCTTTGAGGCCATTCTGAATCCTTTTAGGACTAGGGCACAGTAAAGAAACCGGCTCTGGAGTCAGACAGACCTGGGTCAAATCCTGAGTCCAACATTTTCTGGAAAACCGTAGGCAATTGGGTTGCCTAACAGAGGCCTAAGCCTCTGTTTCCTAATCTATAAAATAGGGAGCATACTAAACCTTAAAGTTTTGTTGAAAGAATTGAATAATTGTTTTGCTCAGTGCCTAGCATACATGTGCTTAATAAATGTTGGCTATGATTAAATGCAGTAGCATTTGTGTTTACATTTATAATCCCCTTGGAAGGTAGGGAAAGGATAAGCAGATATTATGAAATTCATTTTATAGCTGAAGGGATTTGTAACCTGGGGATGTTAGATGAGTTAATGGTAAATTGTTAAGAACAGAATCCTGGGCTGTTGGGCTCAGTATTACTTTCAATTTATTTAGCAGGCTCTTGGATCAAATGCATGCATCTCAAATGCTGTCATTAAATTTTCAAAATAGAATTTTAATCTCATAAAAATAACTAGCTAGCCTGGCATGGTGGTGCACGCCTGTAATCCCAGTACTTGGGAAGCTGAGACAGGAGGATCACAGGTTCGAGAATAGCCTCCGAAAATTAGCAAGACTCTCAATAACCTAGCAAGACCTTGTTTCAAAAAACAAAAACAAAAATAAATAAATAAATAAAATAGGGCTGGGGGTGTAGTGTGAAGATAGAAAGCTTCTGGGTTCAATACCCAGTACCCTAAGGCAAAACAAAACAAACTGGCTGTTTTTAGTTTTGGTCCCTCCAGTCCAGTCTCCACAGATAGCAGAGAAGCTGACATACTGCAAATGTGACCACGTCACACGCCTCTTTAAAACTCTTCAATGGTGTTCAAATGGCTATAAATGACATCTAAAGTACACAGAGGGCATACCAGACCCCCCTTAATCAGGCTTCCACCTTACTCTCCAGGGAGGCTTGATCTGGGGACTCCACCAGGGTAAATAAGCTTATTATTCCCTGTGGGAACTTTCCCAACATCTTTCTAGTCCTACCCACACCCCTGTGCCCCTGCAGGGTTAGGAGCTATTTCTTCGTTCTGGCAACAAGAGCACCAAAATAATATTATTTGTTCCTCTTAAGAAGAAAGGGCTTGAGAATCAACTTAACATCCAACTATCATAGATGAATGCAATAAGTAACATTCAGAGGATAGATTGTTCTGCACCTATTTAAAAACCCAAGCCTCAAAGAATATTTACATTGAAGAGAGAACAACATATTATTAAATGTAAAACACACTAAGTGCTATGTGCATGTATGTTTCTATCGCACTGAACCTCATTATGTTGCACAATTACAATGCACCAATATAAATAAAAATAAAGGAAGTAAAAAAGTCACCAGATATATAGGTAGCACAATGTTAATAGTAATTATCGGTTGGGTGTATTGGTGCACACCTGTAATCCTAGTACTTGGGAGGCTGAGACAGGAGGATCGCAAGTTTAAAGCCAGCCTCAGCAATTTAGTGAGGTTTTCATCAACTTAACAAGACCCTGTTTCCAAATAAAAAATAAAATAAAATAGGGCAAGGGTGTAGTCCAGAAGTAGAAGGCCCCTAGGTTTAATCCCCAGCAAAACACACACACACACACACACACACACACACACACACACACACGTAATTATCAGTGGGAGACATGATTGCAGGTGTTACTTATTCTTCCTTAAGTTTTTTCAATAGTTTCCAAATTTCTACAATGAACAGACTGACTTTAACAATAAGAAGTCATAAAAACTTGAGGTAATCTTATAATGAACCCTAAACTGTCAATGGGCAGCTATACCTGTCTTCCCCTCTCCGGAGTCTGAATAGTAATGGCAGCAACCCAATGCCTGCCTTCTTGGGCATGCAGACGTGAGGGGAAAGGGAAGAAATGCTTTTGTAGGGGAGAGGCAAATCCAAACCCCAGAAACGACTCACTTACTGGAATCATCAACTCAGTACAAGCTCTCAATCGATTCTACTAGCTCTCGCCCCAGGCACAGCAGTCTTTGCAGTAAAAACAAAGGCCATGTTTGCCATGTGGTGAAAGAAAGGATTCATGGTGCACTTCTTATTTCCTAAAATCAGGCTCTTTCGCTCCTACTTTTCCTTTCATCTGACCAGCACCTGAGGATGGATTTCACGACTGTGAACATTCTCTGGGCACCACTAATTTTAGGCTCGCTAATCTGAGATCCCCCGAGGAAGTAAATCCCCCTATAATTACCAGGATTTCAAACTTCATACCTCAAAAACAATTTGGACAAATAAAAATCCTATTAAAACAAGGTCTGCCAA
The DNA here is from genome assembly GCA_004027185.1 of Glis glis. NCBI lineage: Eukaryota > Metazoa > Chordata > Mammalia > Rodentia > Gliridae > Glis > Glis glis. The sequence goes on from PVJS01005781.1 coordinate 61,009, forward strand.
TTAAGAGAAAATATAGAGCCTCTCGAGTGCCCTCTAGAGCAAGTGTGTGGAACAGCAGTGGGGGCATCTCACCCTGGCAGGACTGTGGGCCAGCAGGGCAGCCAACACCAAGGAAGGATGAACCACCCTTTCCCCTCCCCACGGTATTCTGTCATGTCACTTGACCCATATTAAATTGTTTCCTTTCCATCTTATGCCCATAGTGTATGTTAGAAAAACATTAGCTTATCACATGAAATAGATGAACTCAAGTTTGGGACCTATTTGGAAGACTCCAGAAACTGCAACAATTCTTTTTTTGTGATAATAACATAATTTTTTGTGTTATTTTTCCTCTGCTCAGATTCAACAGACTTATCTCTTTCTCAACTACTTAAATTTCTAAGCTTTCAGGGAATTTCAGAGTTGTGGACCTAGAATTCGATTTGGGAAATACCATCTCCTTCATTTCACTCCCATGTTGAGTCTCTGACAGGTCATTCTGGATGGTGCAACATTATGTCTCACTGTACTTGGAAGAAGGGGATGGAAAGCTTGTATGGCCAGAGCATCCTGTATCCTCGAAGTCTTTTTGTATCCAGCTGGTCTCAAGTTCATAATATTTTGCTTACCTGGTCACTCCACATCTTTTGACCCATGGCTTCCTATCTAAAGTATTTGCTCAACTATAGTCAAAATGAACATTTCTTCTGGGAAGGGAAATTGTATTGTATCTATTTGCGGGAGGGTAACCTCTTGTTCTTAGACTTATAAACAAAGCAAAATCAAAACAATAAGCTCCAAGAGCTCATTCTGCATTTGATGGCCTTGTCTTGGAGCTACAACAACAGCACCGTCAAACTGTCAACTGTTCGGTAGCACTTGCCCCCGAATGCCATCCAGGTCTGCACCTGTGCAACCAGGACAGGCATTGTGAGTCACTCTGTCTGCCACCACATAAAAAGCTAATTTCACATTCAGAATGTATGTTTTTTTTCAATACCAATAGCAACAAGAGTGTGCCAAAAAATTTCCCCCTCAAGCTCTATTCTGTTTTTTAAACTACAGAACATTCTTTCATAGTTTGACAGTTAAAATGCTGCAGTTAATGTAATAAACAGAGAATTTTTCTAAGTAGCCTGTCAAAACAAGTGACACTTTTTTTTTTTGGCTAGCGAGTCTCAGATTCAGAACAATAGGAAGTACCTTTCAAAGCAACATCTTCATTATACAATCAAATTCTCAAAGTAATCTTCTCATCAAAGAATATTGTGTTATTTCTTTCCCAGTAATTATCAGAATTCTGCAACCCCTCTGGCAGTGGTGACTGTTATAAAATGCAGCTGTGCTGAGTTAAAGAACTGGGTCTTGCCCTGGTCGACAGGGAGCCAAAGCACCGTGTGCCTCCACATTTCTTAATGACTTAGCAGTTCGGGCACTAAGGAGTCAACTCCTCCAGGACCTTTGAACATGCCCTCAGTGTCCAGAGGCAAGGTGCTCAGCTGGTCTCTTCAGTAGTTACACTGGCAATTCTTGATCAGCTAAGGTTATTTTCTTTCCACTTAAATAAAATAGAGTATTAGCTCTAAAGATTACTAGCAGATCTAAAAAAAGGGGGTGTGTGAGCTGGGTGTGGTGGCCCATGCCTGTAATCCTGGTACTTGGGAGGTTGAGACAGGAGGATTGCAGGTTCAAGGC